>JAQJVL010006598.1:0-28186 GCA_035578905.1 Stictocephala bisonia | reverse complement strand
AGAAATTAAAAAAATGTTTTATATTTTAATGCTGTTAATATTACATGTAGTATGAAAATATTAGTTGATGTTTTACCTCAAGCCATAATTTCAAAATTCAAATATTGAAACGTGTTAACACATACAATAAATATATGCAATAGCATTAAATTATCTTCGCATCAATAAATAATACACCTTTTGTAGGATATATTTCGATTTAATTTCTAAAATAGTTTTCAATCCCTTTTTAAAACATCAAGAAAAATAAAATTATTATGTAAATAAATAAAGATGGTCAATTTTTTTAAGAATTATAAATAGTAATTATATGTATTAAATAGGTATTTGATAAAAAGTATAGTATATAATTTAGTTGTTATTGAACATGGTTTTTAGTGTGTTAATACTTTTCTAATTTCGTTTATTATTATAGGTATGTACATATAATTTAGTTTTGGGTTTGGTTGTGAAATACTATTTTTCTCTTTTAGCATACAAGGAGGTTCTTCGTTACTTCTTTTTTCCAATTACTTTCTTTCAAAATTATCTTTTTTTTGACAATATTACTTTATGTCCAGTATTTTAAATATATTCACTTAATTCTGAAAGGTTTTTTTTAATTTTTTTATATTTTGCTTATGTTCATTGAGTCTTCTTTTTATAGGTCTTGATGTTTGTCCAAAATAATTATTTTTACACTCACAAGGTAGATTGTACACAACACTTTTGGAATTTTGATCTTCATTGTTAGTTTTAATACATATAATTTGTCTATGAAATCATAAATAAAATAGATAACCTATAATAAAGAACGAAATTAAAAATCATTAACACTTAAAAACAATTTTCAATGACAACTAAATTACATATATTTGAAATATATACTATATTTTTTATCAAATACCTAGTTAAAAACATATGTTTACTACTTATAATTTTTCTTAAAATTTACCATCTATATTTATTTAAATAATAATTTTATGTTTTTTGATTTTTTAAAGGGATTGAAAGTGATTTTAGAAATTAAATCGAAATATATCCCCAAAAAGTTGTATTATTTATTGATGAGAAGTTAATTTAATGTTAACGCTTATAATTATCACCATCACGAAGAATGACTTACCGAAATGAATACACAATAAATAGATGAAAGTATCAAGCCTATTAGACATTATTAAAATATATTAACAATTTAATTGAATACGTTCATAAAAATTTTAATTATATGGCTTCAACCAGTAATTTTTCAATATATGTTTCAAGTTAAAGTGTCTAAGAGTTGAAACCAGACTCTTTAAATAAAGGATTTGCTCGGTAGTACAAATGTAAACATAATATTGAAATAAAACCTTATTACAGTATATTAAGCTATGTTTTTTATGACCTAGTTTTTATATCGGTTCTTTTAAAAAGTTGTTGTAATAATTACAAGAAAATAAGTATCCATTTTGTTATGAATATTTAATTTGTATTTATGATTTTATCTTATGATTATAAATATAATTTGATAATATTAAAAAAATTATAATTTTCTTTTGCATTTATAATAACTAAACTAACATCTAATATATTTATATTTTATTGGTAATATTCATGTGTTTAAAATAAATGTTGTTATGTAAATTACCAGTATAAAGCATAAATCTTTATACGAACAAATAGGTAATTACGGTACAATATAAATTTTTATTCATTTTATCTTTACAGTAGTCTATAAAGTATATCAAGCTTTATACTGCTCAGTACGTGGTGATTTAATATTTTTTTATTTTTCTTAACTCTACTGTACTCCATTTTCTTAAATGTTTATTATTACTATAGAAATTTTTTTCTCCACCAAATGATACATAGCCTAGTAACATACTAATAAGATGACTTTAACAAACCTTTTTTTTTTTTTTTTCTTTTTGTAAAAGGATTCCCTGAAATATATGTAATTGTTTTACATAAAAATATTCAATAAAAGATTAAAATATATATAAACATATATAGAATATTTGTGTTGTTTATAAATCAAGATTTAAAGGCCAATTACTGTGTTATTTTCGGAAAAATATATTGTAGATTCTGTTTTCAATGTTTGAACACAAAACAAGAATAATTTTCTAAGAATATCAATTCACATTGATCTGCAGATAATATAATAACTGGATATTTAATAATCAGTCTAATATAAATATTAGATTCTTCATTATTATATAGATTAATCACTCATTTATATCTGATACATATCTTATTTTAGATATTGATATTTTAAAATGTCTATTTTCTTCTCAATTATTTATATATCACATCAACCAAAAGTAAAAAAAAAAAAAGATCAGTAAAAGAATATGATTGTTATAATAAGAAACACATTTAATGGCAAAAAAATTAATAGTAAAAACCATGAAAATCTTTTTTTAAATTAAAACTTATTATATTAAATGTATTTGTAACTATCTTATATTTTATTGTGTTCCTAGAAACTTAGTAAATATAATTAGTATATCTCACAATTAGCTTTAAGCTAGAGGGATAAATAAGTGGACTATATAAGAAAAATATATTTTGAATGGAAAAATATGAATAAATAAATAAAAAAATAATAAATTTAAAAAACCACACTTTCATGACAATAATGAAACCCAATAATGATGTTCAAGATACTCTAGATTCGTTATTTACAGTGTATTATTATGGTAGGTGTTTAAAACCATATTTGTTCTTTCACGTTTACATTTAAATTCAAGAATATACTACTAAAAAGTAAATCAGGGACAGAAATGTGTATTTTTATTTTGTAGTGAAGCCTCATTAATGGTACATACAATAAGTAACACTACTGAAAGGAATATTAAATTACACTAACCGCTTGTTAACGCTGGCTTCTACGTCAGAGAAAATTACCCTAAGGGTCATATTCTGTATCAATCACCTCTCGGTTTGCAATATAATATGCTAATGAACCTCTGGTTTGACTAGGAATAATAATGTTTTCCCCTTGTTGCTAAACTTCAATTTGCTGATAGCTACCCATTTTTATAGTTAATTACGTGAAATATTAGTAAAAAGACAAAAATACATAAAGAATTTGAATAAACGAACAATTTTGTACGAAAATTATTTTTTAACTAAATTATTTTTTAGGTTACTTTAAAATCATATTACCAGCTTCCTTTAAATCAATAGGACAAAAATACTAAGTAAAATTTACAGATAATGTATCAATAATGATTATAAAATTATCTTAAAATATGTTGATACTTATCAAGTTATACTATATTCCTACCATACAAGGATATTTGTAGTTTCCTTAAACATAAAGCTTATGAAGAAGACAAAAAAGTTCCCTATACTTTATTTTTGTATTATTTTTAAAAGTACCCTATAGAGAATCAATGAAAAAAAATATTGTTGTAAAAAATATTTTTTTCTTATGAAAATTTAAATGGAATTATTTCATTTTCTCTCTGAATTTAGAAAAACTCCTCTACACATTATTGCTAGAGTATTGAATCATTAGTAATTTTTCTAAGTATATTGTTCGATAAAATAATACATTTTTGGAAATCCATTAATAGCTGTTCAGAATATGTTTATGTTTATTTTTTCTCATAAAACCTGCTTTTCAAATTATAAATGTATAATTTTCAGGTGTAAAACTTGTAATTATTCAATAATATAATCAAAGCGTGGAAATTACTTTATTTTTTTTTATTTAATTTATATGCATACAATAATGACTAGAGAACATCAAAAGTTAAGCTATATAAACTATTATTTATATTTAATATTTATGCTAATTTATAAAAATGTCAAATATATTTACCATACATAAATTATACTGCCCACTCAGTAAATTATTTGATACACTCTCATTACTATTCCTCATGTGTACTCTTTGCCCAGGGATACACGTGTGTGTACATTTAGAGTAGCATTCAGTGCTGAGATTATTCTAATTATAAATATAAATCTTGATAATCTCCATGAATACTAATGTATTTTAGTTTGTATTAGTATGTAGTGTCTAGTTACATGTAGTAATCTAGTATAAATCAATAATGTAAACATATGTCAATAAAAACTTTGTTTAGTTAGTACGAGTACTACACAGTTTATGCACTGAAGTAGTTAAATATTTAATTACTTATTTTTGTATTAAATTTTTAATTTTTTACGTATATTCTTCTTGATCTGTGATTCGACATTTACATTGACTTGCAAAAGAGAATTATTACGATAAAATGTTTCATTTTGCGTCAGGAAATTTTCGAGCTTAGTAAACATTAATTAAACTAATTATAGAACCTGATAAGGAAGTCAACGTCAAGGAAATATTGAAAACGGAGAATTTGAAATAGATCCCTAAAATATTACGACTGGATTCAATAACTTTTTCTGAGAAATTACTGAAAACTAAGGGAAAATTTAAATCAAGTTATCTCAGTATGGCCATTATGGCCATGTATTTACCCATAAATATATTGACCCTTCATTTTTCTTTAAACCAATAACACCGGAAGGAATAAAAATTATTATTAAACATTTGAAAATTGGAAAGGCTCCAGGTTTTGTAGTATAATAAATATAAATATTTTAGTTGGATAAATAATTCTATTTTAAATTTTAAAAACCTTTATTTTTTTGAATATTTTATATAAATATTAGATGTTATGAAGGATCTAATCCATATTTTATTCTTAGTGCCCTTATTTTATATACATCATTGTTTAAATTAATGTTTTTTATTCCTGTAGTTTTTAATAATGTTAAAACTATAATGGAATTCTCAAAATTATTTTTTAATTTGCATCTAAAAAGTATAAATCTATAATATATACAATTCATTTATATGTGTATCCTTTATCAATAAATATTTGATCCGTAACAATATACAGGGTGTCCCAAAAGTTGACGTCCAAACTTCACAGGCTTGTTATATGGATCATTTCCAACAAAAAATGTCCTTTATGGGTTTATCGTATTGTTAATAGTTACCGAGCTATTGACTTTTTTAATATTTTTTAAAATGTGCGTATTGCAACAGTAAAAATTCATTTTTATTTAAGAAATATTGCACGCAGGGCCTTAAAACTTTTACAATATAATTTTAATTAGTATATTTGCATAATTATACCGTTTTAAGGCATTTCGGGATTTTAAAAACCTAAATTAATAGTCTTTAAACTTTATTTTTTTAATTTAAAATAAAGTTACTACTACATTCAAACGGTGATTGCAAATGTATTTTTACCCAAAGCTAATGCCCAAATATCTTAAAAACTCCACTAATTAGTGCAGAATTCAAAAATACTAACACATTAACGAATTTGCTAGATTCTTTTGGGAATTGGTGTATTTTTCAAAATAAGTACACGTTTTTTGCGAGCTGGCCACTTGTCCACCCTCTCGTTGCGGCGCTTCTTCACGGAAGTTTTACGCATGGACATTGGACAAAGCTAATAAGTAATTTCAAACAGGCTAGAGCAATAATGTAACTGCTATTTAAACACACATTTTGTGCTGATATCATAATTTTGTTAAGTAAATAACTGTTAAACCCTTTACATTGATTAATTAAACCTGTTTAGTCTCCTGCAGTACATTACAAATAATCCCACTAATATCAGGGCCCTACAAACAAAATCAGATGTAAATACACACAAAATAAATCAGCTATTGTTGTTGGAGTAGATTTTTATTGTTGACCAGATGGGTATTAATAAACATTGAATATTTGAATATTTTAAAAATTGTCATTAACAGTCTTTTGTGTGTTGTTTGCTGAAAATATCTATTTTTATTTCAGGTTTGTTTTTTAAGTGTTTCAGTTTGTATTATGGCATGTCTTACACTGTTAGGGTATTCCCCTATGAGGAATATTTTTCAAAGACGTACCTTTTTGTATGGTCTTTGTAACGGAAATGCCCATGCTGTTGCAAGGGAATATAAATCTAGGTATCTTAACAGAGAACGATTCTCAGATCATATAGTATTTGTGTATCTGCATAGGTCTTATCAGGAGGGTAAGATTCCCGGACATTTTGAGAGGTTAGGCAGAACCCGTATTAACAATAGTTATGAAACAATAAATATGATAGAAGAAGATCCAACTACAAGTGTCCACCGTTTATCCAGACAGACTGCCATACCAAGTTCATCAGTTCACAGGATCCTTAGAAGTTACCAGTTATAATATCCTTATCATATGCAGCAAGTTCAATCTCTTCTACTCACAGATCATGCTAGAAGAGCGCGCTTTTGTAGAGAGATGCTTAGAATAAATTAAGTTCATCCTGGGGTTTTCAATGACATTTTGTGGACTGACGAAAGTGTTTTCAAAAGAACAAAAATCTACAATGATCACAACACACAATATTGGTCATATGAAAACCCTAAAGTAATAAGAAATTATTACTTTCAGCACTAGTTTGGAATAAACATGTGGGCTGGTATCGTTAAAGGCAAACTGGTAGTTGGGCCATTTGAGTTGCCATATAGACTAAATGGAGCGAATTATTCTAACTTTCTGCAAAACAACCTTAGAGAGCCTTGAACATATTACATTTGGCATACGTGAAAATATTTGGTTTCAATGTGATGGCACTCCAGCCCATTATTCTCAAGAAGTTAGGCTCTATCTAAATGCCAAATTCCAAAATTGCTGAATTGGAAGACGAGGAATCATAGAATGGCCACCCAGATCACCTGATCTAACTCCAAGGATTTATTTTTGTGGGGCTACTACAAGGAATTGGTGATTTCTTCTGATTGCGATTCAAAAGATGAACTAAGACAACGAATAACAGCTACCAACACAATTAAGAATAACGAACAATCCTTTCATTCTCTAAGGAGAAATTGTCGTCGTTGTCAGCTTTGTATCAGGGAAGATGGTCAGAATTTTGAACTTTTATTGAAATAGGTATATTTCAAAAAATGGTACTGTAATTTATCTAGTCTATTTCCTTATTGCTTTGTTTGCTTGTAACAATTAACTTTACTTAAACATTCATCAATTTTAATATTACTGTATTATACTAAATATTTATAAATTTATTTACTTAATAAAATTATAACGTCAGCACAGAATGTGTGTTTAAATAGCAGTTACATTATTGCTCTAGCATCTTTGAAATGACTTGTTAGCTTTGTCTGTGCGTAAAACTTCCGCGAACAAGCGCCGCAACGCGAGGGTGGACAAGTGGCCAGCTTGGCAAAAAACGTGTACTTATTATGAAAAATACACCAATTCTCAAAAGAATCTAACAAATTCGTTAATGTGTTAGTATTTTTGAATTCTGCATTAATTAGTGAGGTTTTTAAGATATTTGGTCATTAGCTTAGGGTAAAAATACATTTGCAGTCACCGTTTGAATGTAGTAGTAACTTTATTTTAAGTTAAAAAATAAAGTTTAAAGACTATTAGTTTACGTTTTTAACATCCCGAAATGCCTTAAAACGGTATAATTATGGAAATATACTAATTAAAATTATATTGTAAAAGTTTTAAAGCTCTGTGTGCATTATTTCTTGCATACAAATGAATTTTTTCTGTTGCAATACGCATATTTTAAAAAATATTTAAAAAGTCAATAGCTCGGTAACTATTAACAATACGATAAACCCATAAAGGACATTTTTTGTTGGAAATGATCCATATAACAAAACTGTGAAGTTTGGACGTCAACTTTCGGGACACCCTGTATATTATAACCAATTGTATATTAGGATGGTGTGTACCTACGTACAGTGGTACTTTCCCACCCGCCCTCCCATACACGTACAGTGGTGTTGACCCACCCACCCACCCATGCACGTACAGTGGTGCTGACCCACCAGCCCACCCATGTACGTCAGTGGTGTTATAATTAATATTAATACCACTGTACGTGTATGGGCGGGCGGGTGGGACAATACCACTGTACGTGTATGGGCGGGCGGGTGGGTCAATGCCACTGTACGTGTATGGGCGGGCGGGGTGGGTCAATGCCACTGTACGTGTATGGGCAGACGGATGGGTTAATGCCACTGTACGTGTAAGGGTGGGCGGGTGGATTATACAACATTAAATAATCGCGCGTAAATAATATATTTTTACATTCAGGTACATTATTATAACGATGTTTAGAGTAACGTTTGCCATTATTTCCAAAAATTATTTAAATTTCGTAATAAATAAATGTTTATAGATATCGTAAAACAATTGTTAAAAGTGTATTAGCATGTTTTGTGCATAAAATTTATACTTAGGAAATCTATGGCTACGAAAGTATTAACTAAATTGTAAACAATTTATTGTTGCTTTAACATAACAACTTACTAATAACACTTTTTACTTGATTCAGGTAACGATTTGGGGTTAAATTTCTCTGTTAAATCAATTCTTTATTGAAAGAAAAATTACATTTTTTTGTATGGGTGGGTGGATGGGTCAATGCCACTATATGCGTATAGGTGGCGGGTGTGTAAATTCTACTGTAAGTGTATGGATGGTCGGATGGGTCATTACTACTATATGTGTATAAGTGGGCGGGTGGGTTAATTCTACTGTATTTGTATTGGTGGGCGGGTGGGTCAACAACCATAAACGTCTCGACCACAGAAATTATAAAGCCTCAGGCTATTGATGAACGCTACATAATATATGCACCTACAGTAAACAGATAATTTTAATAATTATCATATTTTATTATTAAATGCCATTTACTCAATGACAAATTAACTATAAGACACTGCTGATCCCAGTATTAATATATAAACAATAAACATGTATGCGATAAAGAAGATCAATCAGCCAAACACATAGTTCGTAGTGTGAGTACGGTAGGTTGAGAATTGTTTGCGTGACATCATATGATGGTGCCTTCAACAGCAGTGATGCAATTTTCTGAATTCACATCTGTACCTGAATCACGTTATGCGCCATCACATCTTAAAACACTCGTAACAGTAAAAACATAACGTCTTATAACAAACAAAATAGAGAGATTAAACCTGTTATAGTTATATAACATAATATACTGTTAGTAAACTGTAATTATAAGTTAACGTACAGGAAGTATTGTATTTAATACTTGTGTGGAGATTTTGTATTTACTTATTTGATTTTATTTTCATTTCACTATGACAGTTTATATCTTTCTATATATTTAATTTCAAAGCTCTTAAACAAATGTAGTCCAAAAAAGTATCCATTTTATTTTAAACCTTTAAATTGTCATTGTATCTGTCTCTATCTAACTCAAAATGATTGGTAATATCCAGGAGTTACAATTATTCTAAAATTCCTCTACTTGACTTAATAAGGATTTTTACGTGTGCTGTATGTAAACTATCACTTAATTAGAGAGGTACTATGATGTTAGTTCATGGTGGGTCACGTGATTGGTGTTGCTCCTCTTCCTGCTGAACTGGTCTCACGAGTCTTTAATACATAGTCAAGATCATGTATTGCAATCTTAGTGTCAGAGATATCACTAAGGATGTCACATCACAGTATGGGAGAAACGTTTGGTGTTGTAAACATAGTAAATAGCACGTTGACGAAGGCGTTGCCAGAAGCTCTAGTTTTTAGTAATGATACCAGCCTTCGAGTTAGGAAAATATCAAACAATTTGTAATAAATGTACCTGTTTTTAATTATTATTACCAATATTTTTAATTATAACTTTAATCCCATTTCACATTGCCTTGAAGGCAAGAGTGTAAACCTTATTCAACGAAATAAATGCGTACCGTTGATTCAGTGGGGATTCGAACCTTGGAACTTTCCCTTCGCAGTTCGAATAGTTCGCCACTCAATCAATGGTATTGTCACTCATTTATCAAATATTTTCCGTATAGATGTTTATTAATACACCAAAAATCCATTTACTTTGGCTATCGCCTCGTCTCTTGGCTGGGATGTGCCCTATTGAGTTCAAAGTAACTATTAAAAAAAATTGTTACACTGTACAAAATATGTATTTTAAAATCGTTTGGGGTTGAATATCCAATAAACTTTGTATTACAATAAAATTATAACTCCTTTTCTTCAAGTAATGTTGACAAAATAAATATTGGGTTGACAAAAGAAAAACTGAATGTTGAAAAATAAATAATTTAGTATTTAAATTTTAAAATGTATACTATTTTATTAGGGTTAGAATTAACGCAAAACACGTGGAACGGTCTGCCCCTTTTAGAAACAGTAATGGTTTCCACTCAAGTTAATGTTGGCTTCCAGCTCGGGGTTAATTACTTCATGGGTCACAGTCTACTATGAACGATTATTTTGTATCCATTCTACTTATTACCTTAAAAGGTTCTTACAGTATCCTCATTCCTTATATAATTTCCTTATATAATACAAATTGCAAAGTTTACCAAAACTAATTTGTAACTAACTTTTAAATTTCCTACATATAACTAATCTTTCAATAATTGGTTACATTTAGTTTCTTACAATTGTAGTTTGCAAAGAATTCTTTTTCTGTAATGAAATAATATGTTGTAAAAAATAGTCCTATTATTGAACTCTATGATTATACTGCTAGAATATTTTGTTATTATTAATTTATTAGTTACTTAAATTTAGCAAAATTAAATTACCATTACCATTGTAAAAAGTATTAAAAAAACTAAAATAGTGAGTAAATAGGTAAAATTGAATGTTTACGTGAAATAGATTGTAAATATTGTAAAACAAGAAAAGGAGTTAAATTATTTGTATGTACTGGGTGTATCTCTTAAAATAATTCAAAACACGAAACCTTTTCAATATAATCAACAATTCAAGGATATATTTAAGGAAAATACACCTCTCTCTTCCAAGTTCTTCTGATTAATGAAAGTATACATTCAGCGGTTTTAAAAGAAGCCGCTATTTTCCAGAATGGTTGATAATTTAATTTTTTTTCCTATGACAAATGTTGTAATTCTAAATTTTTGGGAAGTTTACGGTAATCCTCCCAAAAACAAGTTTGCTTCATTCCAACCAGAATTAAATTCTTGTACAACCGAACCATAGTCTATTTCCAATACAGGTAAATGCATCAAATTCGACAGTCTACGTCGACCACACATCAAAGGGCGTTATTCCAGTTACAAACGAGATTTTACAACCCATCCCAGGGTAATTGGATTTCACTTGAGTAGTGTGATCAAACATATTAAAATTAACCCATTTGTTATAAAAATATTTTGTGAAGTTTGATTTAATTTTTAAATACAACATTTAATTGACCTTAAAAGTGAAAAGTGAAATTATTTATGTTGTAATTTCTAATATATTTTACATTTGGTGACCCCTTTCTGTAACATTAAGCTGTCGATATATAATGTGACTAATAAAATAGTATAGTTTCTTATAAGATTTCTAGAGGACACTCAAAGTTCAAGCCATACTAATATTTGTTCAGTTAAGCCTACAGCTGAAATTATAAACTATAATTTCCAAAACTAAAGAAATTACTGTTGAAAGTACAATTTCAAACTCACCAAGTATATTATTTGACAAAAATATCTCTTTGATCTAATAAATATAGATAGTGAATCGCTATACTATCACACTACGACAACTTGTTGTAGTATATAATAGACAAACATTTTTGAGGTTTGTGAACCAGTATATTTAGATTATTTTACTAACCAATGTAACAATTTGTCTTAGTTATTATGTTTTATTTGGAGTTTTAAAAATAAAATATAAATATACAACGTGTAAAGTTAACATAATACTAGGGGACATCCTTGCACGCTTCGCGTGCCAACCCCGTCGCTCATTGCACACGATTCACCTCGGCCTGTGGTTGTTTACTGTAAATAATAGTAGGTTTAAGTGAATAACGTAATATCAAAATATATATTTATTTATGGTATTTCACTCACATTTCTTGCTTTGCTACCTATTTATTAATATAAACACCCAATGAAATTACTTAGCCTATTTCAAACATGTTCATTTCATTTATTTTTGTTATCAGCTTAAGAGTAATATAATAAACTAGCGTACCCGTCGCGCGTTGCTGCGATTTCAGAGAAAGACATCTTAAGATTACATCCAATCTATTTTACATGTTTTATTTAAAAAACAGTATCTAATTAAACATAAAAATAGTTTCACTTTCAAACACTTAATCGAGGGCTTTTTTTATAAACAATATTTTTTGTTCTTCTGTTTTGTGTGTACACAAAAAGATTGGTTGGTTTTCCAACGTGGGAGCAGGCCACATAGAGTTGTCCATGTGAGAAACATGGATTTGTTAAGTCTAATCCACACCCTTTCGGTGATTGTCCTTGAGATTTTTTTTTTTTTTTTTTGTAATTGCGAAGGCAAGTCGCACAGGAAAATGCAAGCGTTTGAAATCAAACGGAATATCTGTCGGAATCATTGGAATCCGTGGCAATAAGACTTCTTCTCCCTTGAATCTGCCATTTAACATGGACGCTTCTATTACATTGTTCATCGGTTTCTTTACTATTAGTCTTGTGTGGTTACATAATCATGGAGGGTTGATATTTCTGAGAAGAAAGAATTTTTAATTTTAAAATATGTGGTGGTAGCCCTGGCAAATCAAGTGAATTCAAGAATTCTGTTGGATAATTTACAACTTCATCTTGATTCATCACCGTATCTATGGACATATTTGTTGTTTCCTCGCCAGGTATTAGGTTTAGGATACTGTTATTGATCGCATTGACATCGTTGTTAGTTGCTGCTAATATAGCACGAACACTAAGCCACTGGTGATTTTCATGATTTTGCACAAAATTTGGAAAAACGTATTGTATTATTTCTTCTTTGGTTGATGTAAGATTACAGAAGTTTGTTGGCAGTGTGACACATTGGGTGGATCTTTCAATTGCCATATTTCCATTCCCAATATCTAGCAATTGCTTTGAGAATAGTTTGGTGGAAGCATCTTCCTGTAGCTGAACTCTCATGTTTGTTTTAAGAGTAAATTTATTTACATGTCGCCATAACACCGATGATTTTAGGCATGCATTCAATTCATCTGCGGGTGTAGAACCTAGTATTACTGGGAGAGTTTGTCGAAAATCTCCAGACAATAAAATCAATGCTCTGCCAATGGGTTGTCCATTTCCCCTCAAATCTTGTAGTGTATGATCGAGCGCTTCCAATGTTTTTTTGTGAGCCATTGTGCACTAATCCCAAATAATAATCTCACATTTTTGTAGAACGTTGTCAATTCCGGAATTGTTGGTGATGTTGCATGTTGGTGTGTCATTGTTTTGCAAACTCATTGGCAATTTCAATGCCGAATGCGCTGTTGGACCACCATCCAAAAGTGTTGCCGCAATTCCTGATGATGCAATTGCCAATGCAATTTTATTCCTTGATCGGATGGTTTCCAATATGACTGAAATAAGAAAGGTTTTTCCTATACCTCCGGGTGCATCCATGAAGTATAACCCGCCACTTTTATTTGTAATAGCTTGCATGATTGTGTCATATATAATACGTTGCTCAGGAAGCAATTTAGGCAGGTTATTCTCAACAAATGTACTCAAATCATTGACATCGATGTGTGTTTCACGATGCAAATCACGATCATAAGCGCCATTTACCAGTCGATTTTGTGCACTCATTCCAAAATCCACCAATCCTTTGTTAGCGATAGCTAAACATGTATCCTCGACCGAAACCAACGTATCATTTTACACGTTTGGTGTGTATTGCATTTCCGGATTCGTTGCTCGCTAATGATGTAGGATGTCTTCACTCATGCATTCTTTGTACTTTTTCCAAAGAACTTTAGGATTGGATGGAAAACATGTTGTGAGTATTATTGCAAACAAAGTGCATATTTGCTGTGGTTGAGCAGTATTCGGTGCGTCAGCGAGCGTTGTGTCCCAATGGGCATAGTTTTCAAGAAGATTTAACTTCTGGCAAGCTTCTCGATAGGTTGAACACACTTCACCATTTACTGATCTCAGTTCTTCAAGTGATCTAGGCCCACGTACGTTAACCAATAGCAATCGCAAGTAAAAACATTCCTGATTGTTTGGATGGACTGTATAAAGTCGGCCTAACGCGTCGGACGAATACAAATTTGGTTGTCCTTCAACTGGTCTTCCCTGTTTTTGACGTTAAAACTTTTTCTCTGATGTATTCCATGTGTAGTATTTCGATATTTCTGAGTATAGTAAAGTTCCTGCGAACAAATCATCAGTGCACAATGTAAAGAAACCAGTTAATGTGGTTTGCGGTGGTAAGACAGCTCTCACTTGAACATTTTCCGGTGTAAAATACACACACTGTCCATTTTCAAGATGTACTGCAAGATGTACAACTGTTGGATGACGTTCATGAATTAGAAATGAAAAAATACGCCAAACAGCTTCATTGCTACTTGTGTAGCGTCCCAATTTATATCATTCGATTTCATCTATTGGTACAGATGCATTTCTCACTCCAAAAACTGCCATATTGCTTCCTTTGTTGACATATTTACAAATGTATTTGATTTATTTCACTGAATTACAATACTCGACATTGATATGTGCTTTAAATGTCTTTGACAGTAACGGTGGACTTTTATTATCCACAATCCATCAATTATCGACTTCAATGTCATTGTTGCGCACTTTTAGAGTTATTAATTTACCACCATCTTCTGTTGATCGTCTACGATATTGTGGATATCCATCATTTCCAGTGATAGTTTTACTGTGTAACTCTCTTGCATAGCGTTTAGTGCATTTCCCATCCTTCATGAAAGGAGAATTGTTGTTAAGCGCACCACATGGTCCATGAATCATGTTTTTGCTGACGACTTCAAATAGCCGGGATCAATGTCAACATTAGGTATTTCTGCCGAAATAACTTCATCAATTTTGTCTGGTGTAATTTTGTTGATCAACCAGATCAAAATGTGTGCATGCGGTAATCCTCTATTCTGCCATTCAACCGAATACTTCCAACAGCGTGTCTCTCCAAAAACATGTTGTTTAACGATGAAATCTATCATTGATTTCAACTTTTGTTTGAAAACTCGTGCAATGATGTCATGACGATCCGGAGGCGATTGTTCAGGTAACAAAAGTTCCTTAATTTCATCCCAAGTAGGATTGCAAGTGAATGTAATAAACAAATCTGGTCGGCCATATGCGCTGACATAAGTCATTGCGTCTTGTGCGTACTCATGCATGTGCCGTAGACTTCCTGTGAAGGAAGCCGGTAGTATGACCATTTTCCCTACTTCATTGCAATTTCCATATTGATGTATCTGTCATCAGATGTATTGCATCACATAGATGTACATATTCTTCTGAACGAAGTTTGGTTTGGTTCAGTCGAATAAACAGCAGCCGTTCTGTCTCAGTTTTTTCATACATATTTACAATGTACTAACTAAACAACTGCCAACATTTCAAAATGTGATTTTCAGTGTTGTCACGAATCATCAATCTATAAGAAGTTCATGGCACTCACTTTCTTATTGGTCTCCTCATCTGTTTGTGGTTCCTCATTTTGATATTGAAGTGATACCCATCTTCTCCTAATGGAAATAAGTTTGTATATTGCAACGCGTCATATGATCTATGAGTTTCGGACACTCTATGAAGATTACCATTTCTGCGATGAAGTATTATGTCACGTGAGTTAAATTGTTCACCAACTATGACAATAGCTACTTAATTTATTGTTGGCGCGTATCGTCTTTCGTGTTGTCCGGCCGGTGTTTTGTCAGCCATAATGACAACAACGTGATCATCCGTTGGCATTCACTCGAGGGCCGTCTTGAAAAGTCGAACTAATTCGTTATGTTGATCAAACAAATCTTGTAGTGAAACAATGATTTCCCGATTACTTCCAGTATAAAATCGACAACGCTGATCAACTTGCTCATTAGTTGTTCCCATCAAATATATCTGGATAAACTTGTGGTCTGAGTCCGGCAGTGGTAGAAGGGATCCAGTACGATGATAAATTTGCCCTTGAACTTTAAATGTTGACATATAATTAACACGAATAATTTCAGTTGCACCAAACGATGTCATTTGGAAACATGAATTGTACTTGCAAATGTTTATCAAGAAATGCTTCGTCTGGGCAGTATCTCCAGATACCAATGAGGACAATGGTTCGGGTGGTATGTTCAATTCTGGCAATTTTACTTTACCACCAGTGCAGCACATTCCTGGTGGTTCAGTTTTGAACTTCAAAGCCCAGCAACATGTGCTTACTTTGTTCATTTTCCCAATGACGATACTTCTATGGGCACCGTAGTCATATTCAGGATTGTAGTTGAACGCAGTAAGACACAAATCAGCATCTAGTGGCCGTCTGAATCGAGCATTACGCTCTCGATTGCTGCCCAGTCTTGCTTCCCGTTGCTCGTTGGTTTCATTAGCTCGAGCTTCAGCAGTTTGTCTTCGATCAGCTTCTAGTGTTGCTTCTCTTTGCTCGTCAGTTTCTGAAGATCGAGCAGCCCTTTTCCTTCGTGCGTTAGGTGTGCATCGCCCTATACATTTCCTTTTGGGTGGCATAATTTTTATAGAAGACCCATCAAGAACTAAAATTAACATGTCGTGTAAGTTAGTTTATTCACAAGGAATCAAAACATAAAAAATAAAAAGTTTAAAAATTAACACATGGTTTAATTTAATTTTGATATATTTAAAACCCACAGCTGATATTCTTTTTATATTTGACTTATTATACCTTCATGCATCCTGCTATTTGAATAACATTGAAACTTTAGAAGTCCAAGGGATTGAGCCCTGAGGGATAAAAAAAAAAAAAAAAAAAAAAAAAAAAAAAAAAAAACGGGGATAGGACGGAAACTTTCCCTGGGGTATATAGAACAACTTCCCCAAGTTTCATGGCAATCGGCTGGACGGTTTGGTAGCGCATAAAGGACAGACAAGCAGACAAACATACATTGGACTTTATAGATATAGATTTGCATTTGATTACCGTTGAAACATTAAAGTCCAGTAGAGCGGAGCCCTACAATTGAATGTGAATATAACCACGCCCACAACCTTCCTTGGTTTACAATATAGCCTCCTCAATATTACAAACAACATTATTTACATTTTAACAGCTGTTACTTTTCAATCCATTTAAATCTCTCTCCACGTTATTCTTATGACCTAAAACGTACTTTGAGGGCTTCCAGTGTAACAATATTGAAGAATCAAGACTTTATTGCACAACTACGAACAAAGGCAATTTTTTTACATCTAAACCATTTAAATTGGTCAAGAAATAAGGGAGGAGTAGCATTGACAAAAAACGGCTTCACGTATTATATGTACATAGTGGGTTATTGGCAACAAAATGAAATAAAAATAATATTAAAATTCCCAATAAATGCGCAATAGTGTAAACATGAATAATTTAGCATTGGACCTATACGTACTAAAAATATAATATCTTGAATTTATAAAATACAATATAAATGATAAAACGGTAAAATTAAGATAGGAATTGACTGTTTTCGTCTTACAAATTGTTAAATAAAGTACAGTATTCGAAATAAGTCATTGTTTAATTACATAACTAAAATCCAATTGTTATGACAGATCAAATACTGTATAAAGCAATAATAACGCACCTTGACACTTAAATTAAACTTTACATAAATGAAATTAAATTAAAAGCTCTCCTGATCAAACATTTAAGATAAATCCATTATAGAGCTTAATTAAATTATACATTAGGCCTAGTAATAAAAGGAAAATCAACTACAAACTTTATTTAGTTATAAGCAAATGGTTATCTCATTATTAGTATTAAATAATCCTTCATTATTAGTTATGCCATAAAGACCAAACTCAAAATACTTGTTTACTCATTGGACCACTGTTTGAACCACATTCTACGCGTTACGGCTGTAGGAAGAAGTTATTAGTTGTAAAATAAACATATAGCTAAATGTCTTTCAATTCATACTTCAATGGTTTTTCATAACTAACTAACCTAGTGTTATAAAAATAAAAACAGAAAAAGTACCGTACAGTAAGTTGTACCTTATAAGAACAGCTGTTAGGTGGGACAAAATTCCTCACAAAGATATTGTTTTAAAAATTGTAAAAGGCCCCAATATTGTTCTTATTTTAAATGAAAACTAAAAATATATTGAAATTTAAAAAAACAAATTTGAACTTTTTACAGTGTACTTTCAAAATTACTATAGCTAAAATCCAGTATTTAGATAAACTAAACAATCGTGGAACACTGTTACAATGGAAAGAATTCAGGAAAGTTGTACAGAGAGGCATATTATCATTGGTGCGTGAGGAATGTAATATATAAAGGATACAATGAGAAGCCCACTTTAGCTACCTCCCTGGCTATCAGATATACGGCTTTGTAAAATGAATCTACACTTGGCGAGTGATGTAGCTTGTTACTATTTGTTTTATCACTATATACAATTCTATATCATATCAAATCCATAACTTGCAAAATCATAACCAAATCATTTCCACCTCTACTGTAGATAATTGTTTTATCTGTATTTTTATATAATCCATTAAAATGTTACTTAACACCAATTACTGTTTTATTCGTATTGAATTATTTAAATCACTAGTAATATATGAAATGTTAATTATGTAAATCAACTACTAGTATTATTTCTCTTACTAAAATAGAATATTACCACTGTACGTGTATGGGTGAGTAGGTGAGTCAATACCACTGTACGTGTAGTATCGTGTCTAATGTATCTGTGTGTTTAATGTTTACTATTTACTATTTCAACATGTGAGTTATGATTTTAATTTATTTTTTAAATAACACATGTTTTTCTGAATCTGTTAAAATGTAATCAAACCAATTATTATTGTAATTTTCTACCTATTGTCTAATACACACAATTCAGTTCTTCTCAAACTCTATTTCATTTTTATTATAATTTCAACGCACCGCAACGCTTACATAATGCATATAATGGTCCTTCGATATTCGGATTACAGAAAGTAAGATAAATTTACAGTTCATTGATAAAATAACAACAACAAAAATGTCTGAAAAGTTAAAGAAAGAACTTGTTGCATTAGAGTACAAACAGAAGTAATTAATGAAAAAAATAGAATGTTTACTAAAACTAAGTGAAGGAATAATATCATATTCTCAGGAATACTTTCAATTTAAAGTTCGATTTAATAATTTAGAAAAGGACTTTGAAGAATTTGGAAGTGCACATAAAGATGCCATCAAAGTATTAATTAGTATGGGACAAACATCAGATTTAGAAGAGGAAAGGAAAAAAATGGAACACGTTGAATAAATTTACTTTCAAATCCTAGGTACCAACCTCAAAATGCAACATTGACGCCCCCGTCATTTTATAATCAATCTTTAGGATAAAACCAGTCTCAGGTAAAACTTCCTAACATTGATTTAACTAGCTTTGATGGTAACTTAAAAAATAGGCCACATTTCAGGGATTTATTTTTGTTCCAGCAAACATAGCAGATAAATGGATGAGATTTCTTGCGCAACTTCCAGAAGTGGAGAAATTATATATTCCTTGCTGTGTTTTCTCGAAAACTTTAAAGGAAATACAGTTGCCCGGACTCTGTGACGCTTCTGAAGCTGGCTATAGCACGATTGTTTATGTTCGCGTAGTCTATTCAGACAATGAAATTAAGACTCACTTACTGCTTGCAAAATCTAAAGTGGCTCCACTAAAAAAATATCTATACTACGACTTGAGCTTTGTGGAGCTCACTTGTTGGCAAAAATTCTTAGCTACTGCACCAGTGTCATCACAAAACATTGTCAAACTGCATGGTGTGACTCAACTGTGGCCTTGTCATGGATTCACACTCCACCATATAGACTTAAAGTCTACGTTGCAAACAGAGTAGCTCGACAGTTAATGTGTTTTACGGAAATGAGCAAACTACCAAAGTTTCTTGGATAAAATATATATTTAAATTTACCAGTGTTTCTACGAATAAAAATATTTATACTATTACAATTGGGTAAGTTGTTGAAATATACGAGCTCTCTTCTTTAAAGTGTCAAGTGTTTTTTTGTTGTCACTTAACCCTAGATTACTGAGCATAAGTTTGAATACACGTCGTTACTGAGCATTCGTTGTTTAGACTACTCCACATTGTTTTTTTTTTTTTTTTTTTTTTTTAGTTAAAATTTGTTTGATTGGAAACTTTAAATAGTGCATAGTGTAACATCATGTTTCAAGATTATTTTGTTACACATAGAATATTTTTAAATTCTTTTTTAAACTATTAAAAAATGTGAATATGAACATCGGTTTTTTCAAAAAAAATTTACGTAAGGGGTTAGAAAAAAAAGAAAAAATATTATTTTGCAAGTTTTTTAATTATTTAAGTTTATTAACTTTAAATTCAATCCTCTAGGTACAAAAAAACGTATTTATAATATTCAATTACAGATTTTTTGACGTTCCTGTGCAACTTTTAAAAAGTTGAATTTAGCCATGAGTTAGATTATATAATGAAGTATAACAATTACATTTTAGTAAAGCAAACTAAAAGCTATTGTTCATTAGCAAAATATAAAAAAAAGAAACGAAACATAGAAATAAACTTAAATATAATGGCTATTTCTATTTTTTATTAAAAAAATATAAACTGAAATAAACATAAACATATAAGTGGAAGTAAACGATTTTGAGAAACTAAAAATATTAAAGTAAATGGAAGATACTATCAACGTGACAAAAGTTCAAAACTAAGAGAAAATTATTAGATTTCTTCTTTGCACTCTGTGCAGAACAGTGCCTTATGCTCGCCACAGATTGCTCGATGGCATTGGCTGCAGTAGCT
This sequence comes from Stictocephala bisonia, assembly GCA_035578905.1. Lineage (NCBI taxonomy): Eukaryota > Metazoa > Arthropoda > Insecta > Hemiptera > Membracidae > Stictocephala > Stictocephala bisonia. The sequence goes on along the minus strand of JAQJVL010006598.1, from coordinate 7,441 downwards.
GGTCGTCATGCGTCTTATTGCGGAAGGGCAGAAGTAGCAAATTTTCCTTCCTTGTGGAGCAACCTGATTGTTGGCGTTGGCATTGTTGGCTGCAGGCAATCCCAGATTTTCTGTGATCATCATGCGCAGATTCTTTTGAAGTCTTGTTGATTGCATCCGGGTTCGCATGTGAGGATCTGTCAGTTCCACGCACAGGTCTTTCATGGAATCCCTGCGCTTTTTGGGAGTTCTGCCGTTTGAAAAACTGTTTAGGCAGTAGATGATGTACGCATTGACAAAGCATACATTCAACATCCCAAAGAAAACACATAACGGCCACCTCTGAGTTTTTCTACTGCATGACATGTTTGTGCTCATTTGGTGTAACGTGTCCACTGCTCCTTTTGTTTCATTATAACAGTGAATGATTTCTGGTTTGTGGGAGAGTTGGTTCACTGTTGCATTGTCATGCATAGTAGAGAGCAGTGTGACTACTTTATTTTTCTTGGGCTTGAAAGATACCAGGGTCTTGTTGTTGTCAAAAAGGAATATAGAAGTGTTGACTGGTCTATCTCTTCTGTTCTTCAATTCTTTACCTGGAAAATCTTAGTATTTTCGCATTTTCGATCTGTTCCCGATTTGCCATGGCTCAAGAACTTATAAATATACAATAAAATCAAAAGTTTTACAGTCGAACACCAGCTTTACACTCTCAAAAACTGTTATTAGCAAAAAAGTGCAGTGGCTTAAAAAGTTACGTTTTTACTGAGCATTCGTCGTTTCGACGAAAGTCAAACTACTAGTGCCCTAACTATCCACACTACAAGGCTGCAAAACCGGTACTGAGGTCCATTCTGGGAGAGAGGAAGGTACTGTGCAATATGGCACTGTAGAGGGTGGGGCTTCCGAGATCCCGCATTTTTGCAATACGCGCGTCGTCAAAACGACGAATGCTCAGTAATCTAGGGTTAAAATATAAAATAGCTGCTCATTTCCGTAAAACACATTAACTGTCGTAACTTAGATAGTCTCATTTCTCAAGGACTTCGCCATTTTCAATATTAAAATCATGTTGAAAAGTTGACTACCTGACAAGTTACAAGACAGCCTTGTTCCGCACAATTATGTAATATTCTCTGTTTTAGTTACATGTCCTTGCTACGTTTTAAAGGACGATAGTAATGTTTCGGAAAATACTTAATACATGCACGTTTGTTTATTCTACTCTCTATCTATCATTTACCTTATATGTAATGGACGATAAAAGCTCCACATAAGGGTTAAACTCTGAGGTTAACCATCCTGGGAAATATGTTTACTAACATAGCCATTTGGTGTCATTCACAAGTAGAAATTCATATAAGATGATAATATATAACAATTAATTTATTAAGATGACATATAATACATAATGTATAGTATTATAAAGCACTTAAGTAGTATATAAATTTAATTTAAATGCACGAGAACTACAAATGAATATTCTAGCTAAATATATATTTTGAAAACACTTAAAAAAACTCTTCAACTATAATATTATACTCTTGGTTAAATACCTAACAGTTATTAAATATTAATTTTTCATACGTACAGTGTGTCCAAAAAAACTTTTTTTTTTTAAGTGACAGTAAATGTCACTTTGGAAATCTACATTTACTGTGTTTGTAGTATTGTAGAATAATAAACTATTATATTGTGTATATACACATTTAGATGTACTACTATATTGGGACGGATATCTATGAATATCAATTTTAGTGTAGCGTAGCTTTACACTCTATATTATATTTTATCTTCAGTGACGTATTTTTTACGTCACTGATTTGTCTTCGTATGTAATCAGTTGTGTTGATATTATCCATTATTAAAATATTACACGTTAATTTAAATTGAAAACTACCTTTCTTTAAATAATAATCCATTATTTTTGTGTAATCAGTGTTCAACATAGTTTTTTAATATTTCATGTACGTGGTGGCTACAAGGACTAACCGTGCCATATAAATATCACGTTTACAATTATATTTCCTGTGACTCCAAGACATGGTATCCTATGAACTATAACACCCCTATCACTTCTATACTTGGTAACAAACTTATTAAGTTCTATTTAAATAGGTAATATATTTTAAACCCGTGGAAAATACTCGGTGGTAAACAACATTGAATATTTCTTACATAGTTTTAGGTTTTATATTTTTGAGGGAAATTAATAGTAGACCATGCATGTAACGAAAAAATGCACAATAATGCTAACAATTGAAAATTAGCCATCAAAATCATTGTAGGATTATATATATATACTTTCACATAGGAGATAGTTTTTTTGAGAATTGTATTGTGCATGAAGTTTTTTTAGAACCATTTCAGTTTTGTAGGTAATAGACTAAATATAGAATTATTATAGAATTAAATATTCATAAATGGTCTTATTGCAATACATTGTTTACTCATTCAAACTATTTGCCTTTTTAACGCAAGCTAATAAAAACATAAACTAATGCTCTTATTTTGTATTGCGAGTTTTTCAGAACCATGTTTTATTAGTATATACGTATAAATATTAAGAAAAAAAAAAAAACCCACCATCTATAATTAATATATATATAATTTAATCTTTAATACTATTTAATCTTTAATATTTTTAGTTTATATTAGATGATACATAACTATCATGCTCATTGATGTACTTAACCCCCATTTCATAAATTTGATGTTTATTTTGTGTCTAATTATCATAGATTAGTATTTAATTTCATTAATAACGTTATAATCAGTGACACAATCCAAATTAACCAAACTATTATTTAAAAATTTGACTAATATTATTATTTTCTTTTTTAAGAATGGTAGTTACATAAAAAATAGTGTTTTTTTATTTGTTTCATCTATTGAAGTCGATTCAAGTTAGGTTGCAGGAAAAGTTGTGCAATTTTTAGGTTAGGTTTGTTTATGTTACCAACATACGAGTGAGAACTTGTCTGTATACATCATATCATACACTTACAGTGGTGATGACAGCAACCACCCACCCACCTATACACTTACAGTGGCATAGACCCACCCACCCACCCATAAACGTACAGTGGTATTACCACAATGCATGTATGAATGGGTGGGAGGGTGGGTAAATACCACAGTGCGTGTATTGTTAAATGTCAAAATACAATGCTGATGTTTTCATTATACGTAATACTCCATTTGCCTTAAATTGGTATATTACTTCCAAGATAAAAATTTCTTCAATTATAAAAAAATTTTAATTTGTTAGATAATATTTTGTTAGGGAAAACGTGTAAAATAAAAAGTCTACTTAAAGTTATTTATTATGTATGAATCCCCTGTTGGCAGCCATTTCCGTTTTGTTGTTCACCCAAAGGCCGTTACTCCAAGATTAATGGCACGTTAACGTGTGATCTACACATAAAATGGAGGGAGTCACTTAACCCTTTGACAGTTTCCATCTGATATTGGCACTAAAAATGAGCGAGAGTATTTAGTGGGGTTTACGTGATTCACATCAAAAATATTAGAAAATATAATCTACCTAAACACACAGTTCAATTGTAGTTTAAGATTAATAAGTGATTTGTTGAGGATAAACTCTAGCTCATATAGTTAAGGGATTTAATCAAACATTATTTGTACTTCAAATATTACATTTTCCTAACTATATTAATCCAAATGAAATGGTATTTTCTTTGGTAACCGTTTTTTTTTCTTTTTATAAATCTTCAAATGTATTTTTTATTAAAGTGTTACTTAAAAAAATAGGTATTCATAAAAATAAATGATAGCAAATTTTACTAAAGCTATTGTTGGTTTTGAAAAAAAAAACGTCTTAAGAGACAGAGTTATTTTGAAAATAGATGATCCCTAGTTTTATTTAAAACATTTATTTCCTAACTAATATAATAATAAAAAATCTTAAAAATACTTTTTAATTAATTAAATTATAAAACTGTTTCAAACCATCCTTGGTTTTGCTCATTCACTAATTTAACTTTATTTAATCAAGTGCATACAAAAACTTCTTGTCTGTAGATCGGAAACCATGAAATTTGTCAATACTCAACATATATGGAGTCAATGATATAGCACACAGTATAATCTCTTAAAAATGGTGCTTTCAGTTATAAAACTAAAGAATAAAATTTCTGGGAAACATACGCCATTCATAGCGGAAGCCATGGATATGCTACCATCTAGGCACCCACACGATGTTGGGGCTCTCTGAACGTTTATAAATAAAATGTCCGTGAAACATATGACATTCATAGCGTAAGCCATGGATATACTACCGTCTAGGCACCCACACGATGTTGGGGCTCTCCTAACGTATACAAATAAAATTTCTGGGAAACATACGCCATTCATAGCGAAAGCCAAGGACATGCTACCGTCTAGCCACCCACACGATGTTGGGGCTCTCCTAACGTATGCAAATACAATTTCTAGGAAACATACGCCATTCATAGCGAAAGCCAAGGACATGCTACGTCTAGCCACCCATACGATGTTTGGGCTCTCCTAACGTATTCAAATAAAATGTCAGTGAAACAAAGGCCATTTATAGCGTAAACCATGGATATGCTACCGTCTAGCCACCCTCACGATGTTGAGGCCCTCCTAACGTATGCAAATAAAATGTCAGTGAAACACACGCCATTTATAGCGTAAACCATGGATATTCTACCGTCTAGCCACCCTCACGATGTTGAGGCCCTCCTAACGTATGCAAATAAAATGTCAGTGAAACACACGCCATTTATAGCGTAAACCATGGATATGCTACCATATAGCCACCCTCACGATGTTGGGGCCCTCCTAACGTATGCAAATAAAATGTCAGTGAAACACACGCCATTTATAGCGTAAACCATGGATATGCTACCGTCTAGCCACCCTCACGATGTTGAGGCCTCCTAACGTATGCAAATAAAATTTCTGGGAAACATACGCCATTCATAGCGAAAGCCAAGGACATGCTACCGTCTAGCCACCCTCACGATGTTGAGGCCTCCTAACGTATGCAAATAAAATTTCTGGGAAACATACGCCATTCATAGCGAAAGCCAAGGACATGCTACCGTCTAGCCACCCACATGGTGTTGGGCCTCTCCTACCATATGCAAATAAAATTTCTGGGAAACATACGCCATTTATAGCGTAAAACATGGATATGCTACCATATAGCCACCCTCACGATGTTGGGGCCCTCCTAACGTTTGCAAATTAAATGTCAGTGAAACACAAGCCATTTATAGCGTAATCCATGGATATACTACCGTCTAGGCACCCACACGATGTTGGGGCTCTCTGAAAGTTTATAAATAAAATGTCAGTGAAACATATGACATTCATAGCGTAAGCCATGGATATACCACCGTCTAGGCACCCACACGATGTTGGGGCTCTCCTAAAGTATGCAAATAACATTTCTGGGAAACATACGCCATTCATAGCGAAAGCCATGGACATGCTACCGTCTAGCCACCCACACGATGTTGGGGCTCTCCTAACGTATGCAAATAAAATTTCTGGGAAACATACGCCATTCATAGCGTAAGCCATGGATATGCTACCGTCTATCCACCCACACGATGTTGGAGATCTCCTAACGTATGCAAATAAAATGTCAGTGAAACACACGCCATTTATAGCGTAAGCAATGGATATGCTACCATATAGCCACCCTCACGATATTGAGGCCCTCCTAACGTATGCAAATAAAAGAATATTTACATAACATACTAACAAAATAACATATTTTACATAGTATTTAGTGAAATAGTATTCCAGCTTGAGTTTCTTATAAGAAGAGTGTTGTTGATAAATGTTGAATATAATAAGCTTATTATATACGAAAAAAGTCCTATGTAAACAGAAAACTCATAGGTGAAAAAGACACGGTATTTATAACATAAAGAAAACATAATTCCGTTATTGTCATATAAATAAAGCATTGTTTAAAGTGTGAGATAGTACTTTTTTCGTATGGGCTATGAGCATGTGCGTGAACTTTATTCAACTGTTGGCTCAGTGAACTTTATACGAATCTTGGACCTCCCCTTCACAGTCCGAAGTCCAAGCCACTGAGCCACAACGCCTGCAACTACGTGTATTCCCAAACATGTATTTGGGACACTAACAGAATATGTTTATCTACATTCCTGTTGCAGGTTTACTATCTGTTCAAGGGACTATAAGGGTAATGGTTCATTATTTTATAGATTTCCGTCCTTCCTTGTACAAGAAAGGAATATTACGCCCCAAATATATACGAAAATAGTACAAATAAATAAACAATCTGAGAGAGAACAGTTGATAAATGAATCACAGGTGCCAATCTCCACCACCAGGTCGATACCTCGATAAGGGTTTGTGGAGCCACAAGGGGGTTGGAGTTGAAAATAAGTTATTGAAGCGTTTATGTTTATCTCGTATTTTAACTGTAATTACTCCTAAATAATTTACTTCCCTATTCTATCGGAACTCTAAAATGTTGCCTAATATTTCAATAAAGACAGTGTGGAGGGTTAATTAATATAGATGTAATATTTTTTAATAATATCGTTTAATTATTTAAATACTGCTTCATTGAATATTTATTTGTTTTCATTTACTCAACTACACAAAAGAAATAAACAGGAGTCGTATCAAAAAGTACGTTAAACGTAAGTCGGTTCAGTTTACTGGGTCGTTGTTTCTTCAGTTCCCTATACGAGGAAAGGTCCAGCACCTTGTCAGTCCCTTTCTTACTTCCCTCACATCGCCCATAACTGCATTTCTACAGTTTGATAAATGTGTACATAAGTTTTAATATATCTAAAACTTCCACTAAGGCGTTTTCTACGACCATAAGAAAGTGACTAATGGTTCTTTTTTGCTATGCTTAATAAATAGATTTCGAACGAGTGTGATGAGCGTAGATTAATGAATGTAGACATTGTAACAAACAAAGGCCAACTATTCCTTAGAAAATGTCATTAATTAATAATCCAATGACAAATGAACAGCCAGTATTTGTCAACAGCTGATTCCTTTCAAGAGTTGTTAAGTCTTGATATGTTAAATAATATTTGGAGATTTCCAACGCTTTGAGTGTTTAAGAATCAAACACAACGTTTCGACAGGTATAACAAACTCCTACCGTCTTCAGGTGTACTTACTAACTTAGCCTACATCTAAAACATTTTTTTCCTTCACTCATACTAAATCAGAAAATACATAATACTACATGCTAGATACTAAAGAGTACTGTTGAAAGTCAAAAGCTCTTACAAAACTATCACACATAACACATAAAAAATGTTATAGATGTACGCTAAGTTAGTAATTTATTCTTTTTGTTTTATTATCCTCCAGAATTGTTATATTATAGAAATAATTATTTCTATAAGTTAGTAAGTACACCTAAAGACGGCAGGAGTTTTTTATACCTGTCGAAACGTTGTGTTTG
>JAQJVL010006597.1:0-28161 GCA_035578905.1 Stictocephala bisonia | reverse complement strand
TTTGTAACATTCTTAATCGACATATTTATGTTAGTTATCTAGAATTCCACAACTAAAACAATTCACATTGTCAAGGAAAATTATCTGAATGAATTCACAAAGGCTAGCGTTACCACATTATTAACCAAATGGCAATAATACCAGCATGAAGAGCTCATATTGGCTTTGGACTTTTATATCTAATTTATGAATTCCCAACTAAGCTGACGGTCATTGGTTAGTACCTTACTTTAATCCCTGATTAAGTCCATGCTCAGGCCTGCACACCATGTGAACTAGCAAGTGAATTTTTTCTTAAAATTAAATTTTACTGGTACATAATTAATTAAACTGAATTGTATGATGTAAAATGTTTTTAACAACCTATATAAATACATTCTGAGAATAGTCCTTAAAATAATTCATGTCCAATCATTTTAATTATATTTGTTGCTCATAGGTGTACGCACTTGTTTTTAATTACTTAAATTTTAAATGTACACATTACAGTACTAAAATATAATAATTGAGTTGTTAAGTCCAACTCAATTAGTAGTGAGTCTATGTCAGTCCAGTTATTCTGATCCTGGTGGTAATCTCAATGATAATATGTCCACATCTTTTTACCGAGTTTGCATAAAAATTCAAATTTGAATGTGCTTTTTAACTTTCATTCTGCAATTTAGTTCTCAAAATTTTACAATCAAGTTTCAGGTCTACCTATGGGTGGTGTATACTCAGTCCTATAATTATAGGTGAGGTTAAAGGGTACTAGGCCAGGAATTAGTATATTGGAGAGATAGAACATCAGCAAACTTACCTTAGAAGATAAGTTCACTAACACCAGAGTAGTAGTAACATACACAAAAGAATGACATAATCACACGAATTTTCAGTGCAACTGGCACTTTCTTCAGGTGAGAGAGAGAAGAGAGAGAGAGAGAGAGAGAGAGAGGGGGTAGGGAGGGAGAGAGAAGGAGAGAGAGGGAGGGAGGGAGGGAGGGAGGGAGGGAGGGAGGGAGGGAGGGAGGGAGGGAGGGAGGGAGGGAGGGAGGGAGGGAGGGAGGGAGAGAGAGAGAGAGAGAGAGAGAGAGAGAGAGAGAGAGAGAGAGAGAGAGAGAGAGAGAGAGAGAGAGAGAGAGAGAGAGAGAGAGAGAGAGAGAGAGAGAGAGAGAGAGAGAGAGAGAGAGACCATAATTAATGTCCATAAGACTCCTATAATTAATAATAGAGACTACTATAATTAATAATATTTTTATGGATCACTTTGAAAACTTTTTTTGAAGATTGGAAAAATACAAAACCCAACATTTGGTTGAGGTATATTGATGATATCTTTTGTGTTTTGAAAGAAAAATTGAACCTACAGAATGAATTTTTAAGATATATATAAAATAAAACCGATAGTAAAATTCACTATTGAAAATTAAGTTAGTGGAGAAATCCTTTTCTGGACATTTTAATTATTAAGACAAATGAAAACAAAATTAAGACTTCACTTTTTCTCAAACAAACTTTCAGTGGACAGTATCTAAAGTTTAATTCAATTCAAACCATCCTCAAAATGTTAAAATTGGTCTTGTACAAAGTTTATTTAAAAGGATTGATACGTTAGTCACAGATAAGAAAGACAAAATACTTGAAGAAAAAGATACAACCGATCTGTTGATTAAAAATGATTATCCTTGAGGAATTATTGAAAACAGAAACCTTTAACAACAGTTACGATTCCATATGTAAAAGGAATATCTGAAAAAAATTGTAAAGTTAATTCAAAATTTAACATTCGAACTGTATTTAATTCATCCAACAATCTAAGAAGCTATTTAACTAAATTAAAACTGAAAAATAAACAACAAGAAACAAAAAATTTAATATATAAAATTGTTTATCATTGCAATAAAACTTCAAGACCAATTTCAAAAAGAATAAATGAACACGTTTACAATTATAACAAAAATATAGAAAATTCTTCACATGTGTTTTCTGTTTATACTTTATTTACAACTGAAGATGCCTTAACCGGCGAAAGCGCTCTTAATGAAAATTAAATTTGTGGAATTTTACTAAGAGATGACTTTCTATTTATAATAATTCAAGAACTCAACTAATATGAGTACTCATTTGTATGGAAATATTAATTGCTATTTTTTAAAAAGTAAAATATAAGCAATATATATTTCAGGTTATGTATCTCTAGACGGTCACTATCCTAATTCCAAAGATGAACAATTTGAACAGTTTTTGACAATCGGGCCAATGACTCGCTATGTTGAAGATCTCAAACCTATGTTCAAGATACTCGCAGGAGACAAGGCTTGTTTGCTTAACTTAGATGAAGAGGTATGTTTTTAATCTAAGAGTAAATGTTATTGTGTTAATTTATGATTTCCAAAGTTTAAAAGTTTTAAACCATTTATGAATGGCATGTTTGAACCAACTTATTTTACCCTTTTTTTCTCTTGTGATTTATTTTTATTCCTTCTGGCACTTTCATTTTCCTGGGTGTAGCACATCCCAACACAACACCAAATTAAGGGTAGAAAATCTTTTCTTCAGGGTTAATAATAATAGTAAAAACATTATAATTTTGTGGAGCTGTATTGTATGAATACATTATCTTTTTACATTTTAAAACTGGCTAATTTTTTAAAAATATTTCCACTTCAAATTCAAAGTTTTTTTAGTGGCTATGAGAAATCAATAATATTGCAAAACTTGTTATGCTTTCTTCTCTTTCAATACCATGACCTAAATTTTGTTATTTCACATCTATTTTCATCAGAAAAAGTATTGCGATAAAGTTATGAAGTACCATTTTGTTAATGTTCATTTAGGCTTTGAGATCTAATTTTTTTAATAAGCATTTTCTACCTTAGTGATGTCTTTGGGTTCTTTCAAATTTATGCTAGGTATTTGTTTTTCTACTCTGCCTAAGGGTTTTTTGGATTCTACAAACATTAAAAGATTTTTCATTGATAAGACTCTATATTTAATTTATAAAAATTATTTTAAATCTCTGGTAAATCCTAGTCGTCTGGAGAATCACTGAAATGTTTGTGTTTTTTAAGATTGCTATGTTATGTTGTCTACATTGATTTGTTTTATATTCATAAGGCTACAAAACCCCTGTCAAACTTGGTTAAAAAAATGAGAGAAAAAAGGTGATTTATAAATTTAGTTTATTATCATTTAGCCTTCCTATTACAAACAGCCAGTCTATGTGAACATCATTAGCTAAATTTCTGATTGAAAATTCAGACATTGATATAGATTTGTTGTTACGCTTTGTTATATAATCTACTCCAATACTTATTTAAAATAAGTTAATATTAGAATATAAATTAATGAACAGAATCCTAGAATATTGACAGTATAACTTAATAATGAAGTAAATGAACGTTGTTACAGATAAACCTTAAAAAACTAAGAATAATGTACAACTCTCAAATAGCAGAATCTTTGGTGATGATTCCCACAGATGAAGAGATTAAATTAGCAGTAGAAAAAGCGGCTAACCACTTCAATAAAAATTATGGTTGCCCCATTAAAAAGGTAAGAGAGTTAGGATACTACTCAAACTTATAAAATTACTTGACAGTCAATTGTAAAACTTATAAAACTAAATATAAAATGGACTAGCATATATATATATGTTCTATCTTAGAACACACTGAATGTTGAAAAATGATTCGACATGCCAGCTAATGAAAACGTCTTGCCTTATATAAAAAAGAGAAGACCTTTTTATTCTTTTCTACATCAAAGGGTTTTCCAAGAACCTGATGTAGAAAAAGCATCAGTACAAAAGTTCTTGGTACCCCATTTTACAGAATATGAATGGAGTCCCACTATCGTACAGATACAATCTCAACATTCTATGTAGAAACCGTATAGTTTGTTATAATAATATATTTATAGTAATACATTTTATTTTTTATTTATATTTTTTTATAACAATAACAGTAATCTTGTAATAATACGAATAATTTTATATCAAGAGCACTTAATTTCCTTTATAAATTTGCTTATTAGTTCAATAAGGAAATTGTAAATTTCAATGTAAGTTAAATGGTATTATTACCATTAAATAATATTTTCAGTATGTTCTCATTAATGTTTCAGTACCAAATGAAAGAACTAAATGATGCTTTGGAAATTAGCATATCAGTGTTTTGCGAAATGGAGGATATCCCAAACTTAATGAACGTGTATACATCAGACGATCCTAAGGTTAGTAAGAGTACTTATGCTTTTTTATTACTAATTGATTACATTAGTAACACTACAGCCAGCAAACTCTGTTGTTTTAAAATGTGATAACTTTTTGTTGCTTACTGTAAAGGAACGTCTTGGATCATATAAATATATTTAATAAATACTAGTGGACCCGTGATGCTCTGCGGCGTTACTTGATATTGTAATTATTGGGGGGGGGGGGGGAGAAATCAGTTCCCATATTTTTAATGTCGCATAAAAAATCAGATATCATACAAATTTGTAATTAGTTGACATGTCGTTCCAAACTCGTTCACGAAAAAAGACTATCAAATTTCACAATACTACCATCCAAACCACATTGGATGTGAGCCAACCTTGAGGTTTAATTTACCTTAACGTTTTTGAACGATTCCCCACGCGATAGAGCCACATACAACTGACCATGACTGAAGACTGGTTCAAGTAATTATACTCCGACTCAGTTGGTTGTTTGTCCCTGCACCTTGTTAATTGTCATGCAGAATGCCACTTTGATAGGGAATTGTCTTCGCATAAATGAAAATGGAACAGTAGTGTCAAATGGTGATAAGTCAATGCGAGATAATAGTACTCGTTGTCCAACCTGTCTACCAGTAATAATCAAATTCAAACAGTTCTCTAACGTTTTTCTGACAATTAGTCTTGTGCCATTTAGTAATCCTTCAATTGAATTACCCAACAGCGTTACAACTGCACCTTCCTTCAAAGTCAACTCATGGTACGATAAGTCAGTTATTTCAAGGCTGTTTAAGAATCAGTCGGAAATCGTAGCAGTTCACTCTCATCTTCAGGTATTAAAGTATTTACACTCATGTATTCTGGATGAACCTGGAAGATCTAAAACCCTTTTATTGATCTCATCGCAGTGCTCATTCTTAGGTGTCAGAATCGCATGCCTTGAAAGGTAGGAAGCGTCAAGAGAGAATGATGAATGTTGACCATATATGTCACTGACAATATCTGAGTCTGAAATCAAGGACAATTGATCATTACCAATTTCGAGCAGGAAGTTAGCAAAATCACATTTATTGGCGTTAGCCCCCATATTTTTTGTGAGTTTGAAAACTTTGAAAAAGACCATAGAGTTGAAATTTTAACTGAACTGTAAATGTCCTGAGTCTACGAGTTTGACTTCAGCTTTTAATTAGTAAAAAGCAACGTTGAAAACAGGATTTTAAACTAAGTAGTTTTGAGATAATAAGATGATCTTATTACATTGAGTTGTTGACTCAATTCATTGAAAAAGACAGAAATAAAGTAAAACTAAATCAATTTTTCAGGTACTACAATAACAGTAACAATAACTAAATATATGGAAAAGAATGTATGCAATTAGTAAATATTTTGTTTAGGATGAATTTAGTGGACTTATTTAACATCCTGAATATAAAATCATATGCTCTTGATCTTGGAATAGGGCTGGGAGAAATGATATTGGCAGAACAATAATTAATAGTTGCAGCGTTAGTGGCCAGGTTTTGACTTGCTAAGCAGCAGAGTTTATTCATAAATATATGAAAGTAAAGAGTTAAATCCTATTTTGTACCACATTAACCAGTAACATGTTTTTTATAGGCTGAGAAGAACCTGTTTATGGAGTTTATTAAATGTATATTTGGAATGTCTGAGTTTTCTTTACGTGGACTGATTTTTACAACGATTATAAGATGTAATGGTTTTATGCCATCAGAGAAACGAAAGGAATATGCAAAAACACTGAAGATTATAAAAGAAAAATTGATAGTAAGTATTCATACATTGTACGCTCATATTTTACAGCTTAAACAGAGTTCTTAAAATATTACTTGTAGTTGATATAAAATGTTAATTTAATTTAAAGAAATTTTATCATAAACTAGCCACGCATCTAGAGCCTATATTTGTGCCAAGTTTCATGGCCAAAAGCCTTAAGAAACTATGATCATTCTATGACTATGATCAAACTATGAAGTCATTGTTATTTAGTATTATTTAAGTATTGTTGCAGTAATAAGTATTGATGTAATTCAAAATACTGATCATTTTGTGCAGTAAAACTAAGTATTAAATAATTATAAAACTAACGTGACAAACACTAACTTTAGATGGAGACATTGTTTCTACAGAAAATTATATGAAACAATTAACAATATATTAATTAAGTCTGTAAGTAAAATGCCCCAACAATAACCAATATTCACTTCAAATATTAAGTGATAGTTATTGGCAAAGACAGACCAAGCAGCTTGCTTTGCAAGCCCACTTGCTTATTTCACCACTAGGAGCTAGGTTGCCAAACATAGCATCTGAAAATATGGGATAAATGTAAGAAGGGGGGGTTGGAGCTTCTTTTTATGCTTAAGAAGCACATTTTGGAGCTATATTTGACTTGAAAATGAGCTTTGTCACGTTCTTATGTTAACCATTTTATTAAGTGTCTTACAATCCGTCTGTTTAACAATCCAAATTTTAAAAATATGTTTTAAATATTGTTGTAAAAATCAACTTTCTTTTGTTTTAGCTATATTTGTTATATTAATTGCTCATATTACAGTCTGTCTGATATATGAATTTATAAAATACAAGACAAACAACGTCCCGGGCTCAAGTACGCCAGAAGCGGGACAAATCATGTAAGTAAGGGAGTGTCTCTTAAAATCCGAGACATTTAGCAACCCTGACTAGGAGCACTTGTTTCACTTAATTGGCAAGTAATATCAGTTACTTGTGTGACATTAAGTTGTGGTTGATGAGTGAATGTAATCTTTAATGCGTACCTTCAGCTGATTCTTCATCATTAAAAAAATAATACAAACGTAAAGGACAGTCGATTGATAAATGGATTTATTACAATTGAGAGCTAATGAAGTGCTAAGATTTGACTTTACACAACTACATACTTCTATAATTCATAATTTCCCATATGTCTTCTTAAAACACATAGGACTTGATGACTCCTCTCTTTTGAGACATGAATGAATAATCATATGAGTCTTCTTCATATGGAGACTTCCACGGTCAGTACTCAAACTATTTACACTATCGGAATCCAGGTTGGACCGAGTCTGGTAGCTATGTACATATGTATCGCCCTGAAGATGAGTGCTGCAATATACTCAAAATGTCGGCAACATGTACAAAGTGTACATAGCTATAAGACACGGCCCAACCCGGGCTACGATTGAGTAAATAATATGACATTCTTATAAAATATTAGAGAGTGAATAATACAATAAAAGTCGAGGTCATATCGGGAATCGAACCCAGACTGACTGGGGTAAGCCAACGCCTTAGCTACAATCGATCTGTAGTTATAAATCAAACCGTTTGTAATTTTGTAAATATAAAATGTTTGTACAATTATATGTGATTAAATACTGTTCACTCTCACGTTTAGCAAGAATTTAGGGAATAAAGTATTTTAATGAAACAAATATGGAAGAATGAAGAGCCTGACAAGTTATGTTGTCTGGGACCTGCCTGTGTTTAAAGGGCGATTCTCGAATTAGCATTAATTAATCAAATGAATTGGAAAGGCAGAGGGTGGTAAAGGCATGTCTTAAGGACAAAAAGAAAATAAAAACAATACTTACAAAGTTAATTTAGAAAAAAACATGTAAATGTTCTTTGATCTTTAACAATGCTAGGACTTATCTCTCCTTCAGTACAGAAACTCAGCTCACCACCCACCGATTTTATTTTAAAGTAAATTCACAGCATGTGTAAAACTAAGGAACAGTAAGAATGGTGTCAACTACTGTACACAAATTAAAGCATATATGATAATAGAATATACTGTAATTTACATTGTTTGTTCAGGACTTGCTTGGGGATGACGGTGTCTTCATTATTCCAACACATCCTATTCCTGCATATTATCACTGGCAATTTATAATGAAAACTGCAGGAATAATAAATACAATGATATTCAACGTGTTGGGAATGCCAGCCACTCATGTACCTATGGGCCTCAACAAGGAGGGGTTACCGATTGGAGTGCAGGTATAGTTGTTTGTTGTTCATACGTTTACTAGAACAGGGGAAAACACATGCTTGTTATAAGTCTTGTATATTAATAAATTTACAAGACTAAAATCATACATTAAATGGCCTTATACATTAATCACTGTTCCATTGAAATTTAAACATTTTTTTATTTATATTACCAACCAAGAAGTTGGATATTTTAGTGTACTATGTTTGGGTTTTATACAATATGATATAAAATATGTGGGAAAACCCCAATAAACTATAAAATTAACTTTTAGTTTCGGATTTCATATTACAAATTCTTGTTATTCTTACCTTAGAATTCAGGAAGGCCCAATAACAAAAATATTATTGGAACGTTTTTATTATATGTTTTGATGATTTAACCCTTACTACGCTGTAAGCGCATATACACGTAATAATTACAAAAATAATATTTTCTAAATAATGTTTCTAATTTAATCCGTCAGTGCATTTGGGTTATGGGTGGTGACTCATGAGATATGCATTGTGCAACACGTGACCTTTTGTTGGCCTGTCAATCACTAGAAGACTGGTTTTTGTCTGGCAGTGTACATTTTCGCTGCAACGCCTAATGCCACAAGCGCAGCTACTGTTGAACCAAGCGGTTTTCATTGTCTCACCTCTTTGAAACTGTGTATTTAGTTGTTTTTATCATTACTTTAGTTAATATATGTTAGTTATTTATTAGTTTTAAGTGTCAATATGAATAATCCGGACGATTTTGATGATTTTGTGCAATGTGTACTAAATACATCGTATTCAAGTACTATATGTATTTACTTATTTTTTATTTTATGTGTTATGTGCAGGCCCTTAATGTCTTTATCAGATTATGTACATGTAAATTTACTCAATTATACATGTTTTATTAATAGTAATAATATTTTGTATTGATTCATATAGTGATCTATGCCTGAGGCTTACTTTCAAGTAAAAATATTTGCTTATTTACATATTCATACATAAGACAAAAAACTAAAAAAAAGGTAAAATAAGCTAATAAAAGTTTCAAAATGTTATCATATCTTTTATTTTCCTGTACAGAACAAGAAAAAAATGAGCAACTAAAAAATATAATTTTGATTTTTTTACAATAAATTGAAAATAGGCAATGGATAAAAGGGCACTTTAAGAGTTAAATTCGTTTTTAGTTACTGTTTTTATATTAATGTTACAATAATCAATATTTTAACAAACTATATCAATGGTCCCTATTCAGAAATAATTTTAAAATGACAATATTAAATCAATGAAAAATCAGGGGCAGTTAAAAAGATGAATTGAAGTTTTATCAAGTCAAATCTTATTATTAGCTAAAACAAGCAATGTCCGGACAAACTTTTTTGGTTCCAAGGATTTTTAATTTTTAAATTTTTATTGGGGTTTTCGACCACAAGAAATCGATTGGTCTCCCGGTCTCAAACCTGGGAAAATTCTGATTTCTTCTCCAGAGGCTCCTAGACTTCCGGTGTACTACGATGAGGCTGCACAGTAGACTGTCACGTCACATGGGCGAAAGCAGCTAATTTGTTTATTTAATTAAATACTGGTAACTAAATCTACCAGTTGCATAGAAAGTTATTTATCACTTATCAGCTGGAATTGTAAGAACGGGAATTAGAACAGTATTTTTGTGTTCACTTTAGTCATTTAGCACGTGTGACGTAATGGAATATGCGTGTGATACCTTACGATGAAATATATTTCCGATCTATTGTGAGAACAACTGACAAATTCCATTAAAGTTCATAAGAAAAAAACGGAAAAATGCTGTAATCAAGCAAAAAAATATTGTTTGGTTTCTGAAATTGCAAGAAAGTAAACCGTTTATTGACAAGGCCCCCATGTAAATTGCAGAGAGATGGCTTGCAATAAAAGCATCAAAATTCGTTATATTATCTCACATTGATTGTATAAACATTGTAAGGTATATTTATGCTTTTTGCAGGTGGTTGCAGCTCCAAATCAAGATAGACTATGTCTAGCAGTTGCTGAAGAACTTGGAAAAGCGTTTGGTGGATGGATTCCACCATCTTGATTATACATAACATTTTTATTTGACTGTGATAAATTACAAAGCCCAATAGTATAGTTTACATGAAAATGCCTGATAAATAAATAGTGAAACACATTCCAGTCAGTAGCAGGTTTACTCATGTGTTATGTTTAAGCATCCCATGTTCCAGTTTTAACTAATAATAAATGTAAATTTATTTAACTAGATCCTTATTAACATTTTATTACTATGATAAAACACAGAATAACAGTTTATAATTTTGCTAACATTACTATAATAAGTATTATTAATTAATAATAATGTGCAGTAACTGTTATTTAAGAGCATTTTGTATATATTTTTTGGATCGACAATACAAGTTAATTTTTACAAATTAGTTGAAATCTTATAAATAGTATTCTACTAAATGTTGTTATTGCTATTGAATGAAATATAATAAAACAAACAATGAAAAAATAATGACATTAAATAGTTTACTTTACGCTGTAATAACACAAATCCAGTAAGTCTCCTGCATGTTTCCTTAAAACACAAAATTGACTGAGCTGTCAAGTCGGCAGCAAACAAAAACTTGAGCATGACAAAAAATTTTAAAACATATTTATTAGCTAATAAACCCCAATAAAAATTGTTTTTGTAATCAATTATGAATAAAGTATGTAACTATGAGGTTGACAAATATTTATCATAAGTTAATAATGGTTTTGATTGAGTTTTGAGAAAGTTATTAAAACTTGTGGTCATAATTTTGATAGTTAATTTACTAATGTAATTTAGGATGCCAAGTAAATCAATCCAGTAATTGTTTTGTCGAATGTAACCAGCCACTTTTTTCTAAGAAAATATAATGTTCTTAACCTAGAAACAATGTATGCATTTTTAGTTGTTGGAAGCGTACAAATTTGTTAATAATCACTTTCCGAATCTGTACAGAAACACCTGGATCACCGATGGACATTTAATGATTGTTCAACGTTACAATCAGTTATATTAGCCCAGAAATTGTACAGTCTTGTTTTGTTGTCTCTGGTAGTAGGTTTAAACATAAATTCTGCTTTATTTCCCTGAAGATTTTGTGTCTTTGCTGCCATTATTGGAGTATGTTTGTACACACTTCCTGTTCAATGATCTAAGTGAGTGCTCAGGTTACGTCTAATCTACCCTAACTGCAAGAGCGAGAGTAAAAACGCTTAATGCTAACAAACCACTGATGGTTGGCCATATTCCCTGGTATAGCACATGCTCTATCATAGCTACCTTTGATTAACCAATGCTAACTGACTGAAACTTCGATAAAAATAGTTTTCTGACTGTTAACAAATTTATATTGTTATTTACCTATCTTTCCTTATTGTACCTCCCTTTCCTTCTATAGAAATAAATTTGTGGCTGGATACATTTACCCTAGACTATATGTCTTACAAATAGATTTCTTGTGTCACAGGGATATTTCTTGTGTCACAGGGATATTTCTTGTGTCACAGGGATATTTCTTGTGTCACAGGGATATTTTTGCTAGTAATTTGATTAGCAAACGAGGTCTGCCACTACTGCTGGTCGAAATTGCATTTGATTTATAGGGGACTCTACTATTGTTCCCTACTGAAATCTACTACAGCTGTTAATTAGGGACATAAAATTTAGCATTGGATGAAAACTTTATCTATATGTATTTTGTTATGTGTCAATCAATGTTTCTTTTAAACAATTACCACAGAGTAAAACACAAAGGTTGTCTAAAAAATTGAAAATAAAAACATAGCTATTTACTGTCTGTTTAGTGGCAATTTCATTGGTGCCTGAAAAATGTTTCAAACCAAATTACATTAAAATTGCGTTACTGTCACTAAACTTAATGATTAGTCATAGATTGACAGTCATATGTTTGTAAGTTATATTAAGTGCACAGGCAACTGAATTGTAACTAACTATATTTGGATCTATATTTACATGCCACGTTACTCAATAAAGTAAAAAAGATGATGAGTTCCAATGGTTTAGTTAAGCCCCGTTTCCCTTCCTACAAATACGTCCCGAAACAAGTCGCACAAATTGTGCTGCCAAAAATTACCCTGTGGAATCGGTCTGCAATATGTTGCGGAACAAGTGCTGGGGTCAAATATGTGCCAAGCTACTGCAGCACAATACATGTGTCGCAACTAGATCATCTTCACAGCACTTTGCCTGGCACATGTCACGCAACTTGTCCTGGGACTTAAATGAATGGAACGAGGCTTTAGAGGCTAAGGAAAATACAATTAAAGAACCAACACTTTTAAAACCAAAGGAATCATCTTTAGAATAGGAATGAGGTTTTATTGGCCAGTTTTTTGCATTTTGTTAAATATTATTGAAGGCTCTCATTGCCATAGTTGTGTAACTATTTAAGGTCTCAATGTTCTAAGGCCAAAGGTGGTGAAATATCCCTAACTTGTGTTGTACTGGTAATTTAAGTTTAGTATTTTAAAAACATATTGAATAAGATCAAACTTATAAGCATAAAACACAGTCTTTGCAAGACTAATAGAATAAATGACTCTAATATATAAATGTTTGATTAAAATACAATTACACATATGACTAATAGTAATTCATTACTATTTAGTAATTCATTGAATTGAATTGAAATTCAAATGAATTTAGTAATTCAAATGACAATCTTTTTTAAATTATCAATATACATGTTGATAATTTTTAAAATAACCAAAAAGTGCAGTAGCACATATTTTGTGTACAGCACAAAATAAACTAAGCAACCATTTTAATGATGGATACAGACAAAAAATGATAATCAATTAATAACAAACATTTATTTTAGATTAAGTGTTTAGAATGTAAATGCCTAAGGTATTTTAAATTCTCCTATTTTAATTTAAGAATAATTCATTCCATCTATTTTGTGACTAATGAAAATCACAAAAGCAGATCACAAATTCTTGTCAAATTATATTCTAAATATATACATATATCACATTGGCACAAATTGTGTATACATTTATGTACAACACAGAATGTTTAAAATTTATAAAGAATAGAAAATATTTGCATATTCAATTTTTAACTAACATGAAAAGAATTATAAATCAGTTAAAATATGCATAAAAAGACAGAGGTGACATTTTTATAACACTCCCGCGATCACAGCAATATTGTCTCACAAGAAAAAATATATGAATTAAAACTACCGAAAATGTATTGGTGCCACTAATGTTGAATGATACAATCACACTTACCACGATGAATGATAACAAGAAATTAATAAATGGTTAACAAGAGCGAATTTCCTCTTACACTCGTCTGGCTGAATACGGACGAGCAAAAGAAAACATCTTTCACGTTTTTACAATATTGTGGGTTAAGCAGCTTCTACCTAGAGCAAATCCATCTAAATATATTTTGTTTTCTTTTAAATTAATAATTTCTTGATTAACACAGAAATAGAAAACAAGTCAACTACACTCAACACAAATTAACTAAAATATAGGTTCAAAATGTTACAAATATTATGGTGATCGATTTCGGTGAGTCATGTTTACCTTTTTCAAACAAGCAGGTCTCATAAGAGGAGGAAAATAGTCGTGGTTAAACGGTATTGATCACCATAATAATTGCAACATTTTGTACTTGTAATGTGATAAATTTGTTTTGCTAGATGTTCACTTGTTTATTTTTAAAGTGGTAATTTCCAAAACTGCCATCTCTGGGAAGTTTACACCCCTAGCTAGCCCTACGGTAGAAATACAATCTTACCATGAGCGGGCTAAATCACACGTTCTTTCAACAGTACGGTGTTGTAGTGAAAGTGAATGAGTTATAATGAACACTGTATGATTTTAGTGAACTGTAACATTTTAGTGAATGAATTTTCTGATTTTAAAATGTCTAGAATGAAATTTAAAGTTTCATATATTTAACTGTAAATAAATAATAAAAATACTCAATTTATACAAAAAATATCTCATAGTTCACTACAGCAGTTCTTTATGTATCAAATGACTATTCATGTCATTTGATACATAACGATCAATATTATGTTTCTATACGATCATTATTATGGACTCAATCCTTGAAATAGAAACCCACGTTTTTGGCATTTTTCGCGGAGCAAAACAGCCCCCTTAAATTAGGATAGTTTAACGTTTATTTTTTTGGATTAAATATTAATCTTATTTCCTAAGTAAGTTAAACAACAAGGATTGTAGTTTCAATAAAAAACTTAACAAAAGTAAAATAATTTACTAAAAAATAAGCAGGTATAAAGGATAAATTTTTTTATTAACTAAAAACAATATATATTAAAAAATAGTTAAAGCTAAACAGATCTTTGTTCTATTATACAGAAAAACAATAATACATATGGATTAGTCTTCATACATGAGGTTAATACTAATTCTCATAGTAGGAGGGTTTTAACCGAACATGCAGTGTAGAGAGATCCAGCAAGCCTTATTTCCCAGCCTCTTCTGCTTTCTAAAACAAACGTAGAAAATTACTATTTATTATTATTATTATTGCTAAACAAAATGCAACCTTTTTTAGCTGTGTATCCACTTTTTGCTGAGTTGTCTGTTTGAACATTTAAGTAATGTAAATATACACTAATTTTGATTTCATATTAAAATGAGCTTAAAAGAGATCTAGAGACAAGTATAACACATATTTAGAGTATTTTTTTGGCTTGAATGGAATCCTATTCTTAAAATTAACATATTAGCAACATAACGTACATTAGAGTCGACATAGAACTATCTGACATTTTGTGTTAACCAACGTACTTGTCTCGAAAACAATACTGTAATAATAATTGTCTGAAAATAATATAATAATTATTGTTCCGTAATTACAAAAACTGTACATACAGAATAGAATCTTTAGGAGATTGGGGAACCCCTCTCTGGGAGTTTGTAGAGAGGGGAATAGCGATTGTGTGACTCGTGTACTCTTATTCACTAGTTTCCTGACTAGTCACTAGTTTGTTGTATTAAAAAATTAATGCATTACTTTACTGTGTAATGCTTATTTATCGCATTACGGTATTTGCTTGGTTATAAAAACAAAATATTTATTTGGGAAAGTAAAATACGGTAGCGTAGTTTAAGTTGTGTTTATTCACTGATTGTACATTACAATAGTTTAAATGAACTTAGGACTAGTGAAATGGCTTCCAAATGTAAAAGAGTTGTAATTTCACTGGAAGATAAACTCAATGCAATTTATTTACTATCATTCTCTACTACCAAACAATTTTAACTAACCGACGTCATCACGGCCCATTTACGTTGGAAAGATGAGGCTCCACTGTAAATGGAAATCACTGAAGCTATAACTGTTACCCCTCACTTCACTAATACAGACTATTAATTAATATGAGCATGCTTTCATGTAGGAGAAAGATTGATTAAATAACATAAAAGCATTTTACATAGCAGTTATTCACTTAATATCAAGCTCAAGTTAAATTACCAGATAGTCTAGGCGATTGCATTTCATAGAGGCACATCTGTACAGCCTCCACTAACCCCTTTTATTATGCATGCAGCAAACTTGCATAATCGATATTAATATTCACCCACAGAGCAAGATCTCATTTTCCAAAATAAAAACAATAAACTATCACTTGTCCATAGGTAGATTAAAAGTTTGTTAGAAAATTGTATTAACTAAGAAATAACATGCTAGACATAAGAATCAATGTACCCTGGACGAACTACACCAGTTTAGGTAGTCAGAGGTGGTTGCAGCTTTGTACTCGTCTACTAAGTCCTGAACAACTTCCCTAGAGTTGTCAAGTTCATCCAAGCTGTCCATAAACACAGCTTCTTTCTTAAACTGCTCCAGAAATGCTTCCCTTTTCCTCAATTTGTCATACTGCTGTAAAGCTCGTTCAAACAACTGAAACATAAAAATACTTACATTAATACAAAAGATGTGAAAATAGTAGAGCAGCCTATATTTTAAAACTTATTTAACCAACTTGATTCAGTTAATAAAACAAGTTATAAAATGAATTGGAGGTCAAATTGTATTTTATGCAGTCCAAAAACTCCTACTTTAACAATTTAAAAATATTTACAAGAAGAGTTTAATTAATTTTATCTGTTAAATTTTTTTTAAATTTTTTTACAGAAAACGTTTAAATCTAAAGTATTTGTTGAATTTATTCTATAAAATATTTCATAATTGGTTGATAAGAGAAAAGAACTTACAGATGAGATGTTTGTATGATTGGCCAACATAAGACCAGAGACCTTGTGGGTTGAATGTACATACGGAGACTTGCGGGATAACGCCACCTGAACGCTAGCCGGGCCCCATGGTATGAACTGGACTAGTTTCCTCTCTCTGATTCTTTGGAGGGACTTGTGTACTTGTGTCGGGTCTAACTCACCCTGCAATGGTAAATCAAACTATTATCGTTGTTCTCAAATTGCTGAATTACAAAACTCTTCTAAAGTTTAAGTCTCTACTTCTACTAATCAATCTACGCTAAACAGATGACAAGAGGAGTACCCCAAGGCTCTGCCTTGGAGCCAATGCTCTTTATTTTATTAGCAAATAACTGCCACATAATAATGCAAAGCCAAGACACAAATACATTTATGTATGCTAATTAGACTACTTTTATCAATAACAACACGGCTGCTCAGCAGTCCCAGAATGTAAAAACAGCCATGGAAACAGCAATTTAATACAGCAAAATTCAAAACTGTTTGTTGTATTATTCACGATAATTACATAATTTTGTATCAGCAAAAGGCACAAACATAGTTTTAAAATACAATTTATAACAAACATTCATTAATAGAAAACAAAAAAAAAGAACTACTGAATGATCTAACATTAAACTCCACCAAGAAAACTCAAATGTAATTGTACACATAAAGAGACCAAATGCCCTGCTCAGCAGTATAAGTAAAGCAAGTGTTTTACTCATATGTAAGTAGTACATGGACCATTTAAATTAAAAAGCCTAATTGCTGGGGAGTCGAGCGCCACACCTTTTAAATTAATATATATATATATATATTTTATTTAACTTCACTCGCCAGTTCACATGGGCCTGCAGGCCTGTGCGTGAACTTTATTCAACAAGTGAAGTACCGACCATTGGCTCTGGGGATTCGAACCTTGGAACTTGCCCTCTGCAGTCCGAAGCCTTAGCCACTGAGCCACCACGCCGGCATTTGATTCTTTTTATTATAAACTTATTATTTAGGAGCTTTCTTTGTTCCAATATTAGGTAGAAGTCTATATGTTAGTTTTAGAGTTTTAGAATCTGGCTGTAAATATTAATGGAAAAAAATTATTGTTATCAATGGGTATATATTTTCAGCTGTGGAACATGTGTTAGTATTATTAATATTAAACATACGAATGATGATGAGTATTTGTAGTTTTATTTGATTGAAATGAAAAGCTTTAGTTATCATTAGGTTAATTATAAAATTATACAGGTTTTGCGGTATGGATAGTAGAGAAAGTGATGTTACCTGAAATTACCTGTATAATGTTGAGAATGGAGAGGTAACAGTGATTGGAACTTCTGTCGTGTGCCGTTGACACCATCATATTCTTTGGCTGGAGAAGACGCCTCATTACGTCTAAGACAGTGGTCTTTCTAATAGATGTTGCCTAAAGTTAAAATAAATTGATTAAATAATTTATTTAATTAGTGAGAATCTAGTACAACATTGTTATAATCCTTTTTTATGATTAACAAATCTTATGTACAATAATAACAAGACATTTAAATTTTTTACAAATATTTACGTAAATTAGTGTATTAGGAGAGATAGGACATCAGCATCAGATGAACATTCGTACATGCCTACTGAGTTTGTCTAGCAGTTACAAGTTTGTCTAGCAGTTACAAGTTTTATGTGAGTGTGTACTTGATTGTTAGTTTTAGATAAGTACACCCAAACTCTTGTACTTTTGACTTGGCCTTCTGTCAGCAATCTGACGTTGTCAATACTTGTTAAAGTTTTATGGCAATAAACATGATTTGATTTGATTGTTTTTTAAACATGCTTTAGAGTTATGTTTTGCAATTTATTTTGGATGCCTAAGAACTGTGTGTTATTTTTATGTTGTTTTTCACCAATTTCTGAATTAAATTTTTGAAAAGTAAAACAAACACGTTCTTGATTCTATTATAAATAGTTCTTTTTTGTCAAAACTTTGATAATCCCTCCTTTTTCATAATCCGACTACCTCAAACAAACACATACAGTTTGATGTAGTTCAATTATCGCAACTTCACTAAATTCTTAGGTATAAAAATAAATAATTTTACGTGGTTTTAATAAGAAGAGCACGTAATAATAATATGGATAATAATAATGTTTCTATATGGATTTATTTTATTAACCCTACAAATTGGGTTAACCTGTTCTTTTAATGCATACACCTGACGTGCACGTTTGAGCATGCACGTCACATAAAGACTTTAAACCACAGAGCTAGTAGTAATCAAATTGCCTAATTAACAAATACAACATCATTTAATTCTTACATCTTGATATGAAATCATCTTATATAAATTTTGCTACGTCTTAAGTTAGCAAAATTCATCTGAGCGAAGCTCGGTCTCCAGGTACTAGAAAATTAAATATACATATAAAACTAAGTGAAAATGATTCATAATAATTTTCCTCCAAGTGGTACCTCATGTTCATTAGTGAGGGGTGTGTAGCCAGTCATCAGGAAGTGAAGTCTGGGAGTTGGGATGAGAGGACCTATCAGACCAATCAGGTCATTGTTCATGTAAGAAGGATACCTGCAACAGTATGATGCATGATTATACAACGTAAAACAAAGGTAAAATAGAAATTAGTGCAAAAAGATATTATGTAAACAACATGAACCATTAATATAAAAAAGTCTGCTAGATTTCACCAAGAAATGTCCTAAATTTGAAGATTTTACAATAAAACAGACCATAAATGGTATTAATTTGTAAACTAACTGATTAATGACCCCTTTATGAGCTATTTTCTATTAACAGCCTTCTCCAGTAATTAATTTTGTCACAGAGCCTCCAACCCTCTACCTGGTGTTACTCGGATCTATCTGTAACTCCGTTGACCATTGGAAAACTGGTTGTCGTCTGCCCATCTGTTCTCAAACCATTGTGTGATTTGAACAGTCGTGATAGTTGACTCTCTCTATCAGGCAGTGCATTTATCAGTTGTATAATTCTTCACTTGAAAACGTGTCACACTTATAGTTTTTATCATATTCATTTCAAATTTTAACATAATCTATTGGATAAATGTCACTAGTGCCTACTGGATCGTATTGGGCAGAGTAATTTAGAAAAAAGTGTAGTGTAGTATTTAAATATAAAACAAGGGATAAAATTAAAATGCGGAAGAAAATTGTGTTATTTCTTAAAAAAAGGTGTGGTTAAATTGTACCTTCATAAATGAACTTCTTTTTTCAAATTACCATCTGCCTTATGGAGAGTTAAATACAATATGGTGGTTGGTGTAGGATACTTGACAAATAATCAATCAATCCAATGTTTATTGCCGCAAGACAAATAACATTTTTATAGGACAATACCAAATATATATTCTTACTAATATTATCCTCTTAATCTAGTATTACGTAAAGATAGCTAGAAGATAATATTTGACACTATAACATTCTTTACTAGAAAGAATAATTTTTTAATAAAGATAGAAACAAAACACAAGGCATCAATAAAGTAAATATACAAGGCTTTAGATTATACAAAGTGTCAAATAAATTAGTTAGTTGACTTACTGTACCTACAATATATGTGTTTCTATTGTTACCATATACTGACCTGA
Organism: Stictocephala bisonia; assembly: GCA_035578905.1. Lineage (NCBI taxonomy): Eukaryota > Metazoa > Arthropoda > Insecta > Hemiptera > Membracidae > Stictocephala > Stictocephala bisonia. Next base: position 8,094 of record JAQJVL010006597.1, on the reverse strand, counting down.
GTGTGGCAGTGCTCACTGACATGATTGTTGACACAAGAGAGTTGATCTGTGTGAACGACGGATTCTGGATGTGTAACCTGTCGGTTGCAATTCTGTTTAAAGCAGTGTTATCCAACACAACTACACAGTCTGCACTCTTCGTGAGCCTCTTCAACGTCAATAAAGAGTTATACGGCTGAACTACCACGTCACTGCAATCACAACAAACAATGTGAAAGAAAGCTGGCAACGCTTTTAACTAGATCTGTTTCGAGATATTTGTACTTTTTTTTAACTTTTAATGATTAAACACTTTTACTATGTGGTCCACTGGAAAAAGAGCTAAGAAAGAGGTTAATGATATGATATGATACCAATACCAAAAAAGGAAAACACAAAAAAGGATAAAGAACAAAGAACAATTAGTTGAACATCACATTGTGCCAACATACTCCTAAAAACAATAAATAGAAGATTATAAGGAAGATTAAACTGATACATAAAAGAAGAGCGATATAGATTATCGAAAGGGGTGGGATCTTGAGACAAAACAGGACTATTGAGAATGATCGGGGAGAGATATATAGAAAAAGCAAGAGAGTATATAGTATTTATTGATCTGGAGACTGCTTTCAACAAATTGGGATGGGAAAATCTAATGATCATCTTAAAGAAATAGAATTGAGAGAAAAGACTGATAAGGGACCTGTACTTCAATTAGAAAGCAAAAAATAAAATTTAAGGATGACACTTGGGACAAAATTGGATTGGGAAGAAGTGTTGGACAGGGACGATGTTGTCACCAACAACGTGACAATACCGTGTCTTTAATTCCTAGAGAACGACAGCAGTTAATATGGAATGGTTTGACATCAAGAAAGGGTTGAAACAGGGAAGTGTCCTATCTTCTACTTTGTTCTATGTGGTAATGGATATAATATTAAGGAAATTTGAGGAAGAAAATGTAAATGTAAACATAATGATGTTTGCAGATGATTTTATGATATGAAGTAGTGATGCCAGAGAGATATAAAGACAAATAAACACTTGGAACTACTTATGAAAGAGAGGAGACTAAACATGAGTAAGACGAAAAGTGAAGTAATGGTAGTAGGTTTAGGAGGCAAGACTTTAGGACAGGACATCATGTTAGAGAGAGAACTCCTGAAATTAGTAGATGAATTCACATATCTAGGAACAGCCATAACAAGCAATGGAAAGATGAAACAAGAAATAACAAATAGGTTAGGGAAGGGAAACAAGTTTTTTCAAGGGGTCAGACATTTGGTGTGGGAAGGCCTTCAATACCACTGTACATGAACAATAAGTGAGCGAGATGATCAATGTCAATGTATGTGGTTTGCCGTCTTAACACTTTCCAATGGCAAATGAATGTGGTGGAAATCTATCAAAGAGCAATTTAGGACTTCAAAGACCACTTAATAGAATTTTTTTAGCGTTATTTCGGCAAATGTAACAACAGTGTTCGATACTGTTTGTATAACAGCAGTTCTCCTAAGAAACAATATCTTTCAAGATGTGCCGAAAAAGGTAAAAACTACAATGTACAAATCGTATTTTATACCAATTATAACATATTGTGCAGAAAGCAGGAATATTACAGAAAGAGACTGGGAATAGGATCCAAGCAGGAGAAATGAAATTCTTGAGAGCAGTAAAAGGAAAGATAAGACATGATTGAGTAAGAAATGGAGAAATAAGAGGAGGACTGGTTGAGAAGAGTTTACGAGAACGGTTGGGAAAGGTTAAACTAAGGTGGTTTGCTTAACTGAGAAGAATGGATGAGGAACAACTGACTTTGAACAGGAAGAGACCACGAGGAAGACCAAAAAAAAGTGGTTACAAGATATTAAGAAAGAAGTGGAAGTGAGAGGAGTGTGCTGGGATGTGGTACAAAGAGAGGAATGGTGGATGGACAGAAGAAGATGGAGAGGCTTAGTGGGCGCCCAGACCCGGCAGTGACGCTGGACCGGAGTAGGATATGTATGTATTTACTATTTAATTTAAGTGACATAATAATATTAAGATTAAGATTCATAATGACTTTAAAACAAAATTAGTTTCTCTCGCAAAATGTTATAACTTTGTGAATAATTTCAGTTATAATATATACCTTAAAAAGATGGATAGATGTTCCATAGTTAATTAAGCCTTAAATTAAGGTAGTGCAAAATCTGAACACTTTCAGACTTCCTTGCACATATTTGATGACCAAAAAATTAAACTTGATTGATCACATCCATAAACCAGATTTCATAAATTAAACCATAAGACAGTTTGAGATCTTAATATCTGTTAATACATAAACATTTTGCTCAACGCTCAGCAAAATTCTACATAATTAATAAGCTATATTGTATTCAAGAGAAAAAGAATGGCTTAAGTTTTGGTCTTATAAGACATCTGACGCACAGTCCTGACTAGAAATCTAATTACAATCATGATGACATAAAACATACAGCATACAAATTTTACATTCAAACATTTCTTGTCATATTTACCTTATTTCATCCTGATTGGGGAACACACTATATGTTTCAATGAGTTTTTTAGGGTATCTATCGGTAAGTCTTTCAAGAAGATAAGATCCCATTCCTGAGCCTGTTCCTCCAGCAATGGAATGGCACAGCACAAACCCCTATGTACAATAAAAGGATTACATTATATACTTCAATGTAATTATTTTAAATTACCAACAATATCTAATCCAAAAATGCTATTAATGTTCATTGCGGAGGGCATCTATACACAGATCAAGCAACTGATTGAGGTATGGCCAAAGAGCAAAGAATAAAGTAGAGTGGTCATAATGCATTCCATCCTATAGTAGTAGTTGACGCTGATATTCGCCATCTTGGTGAGATGGACAAGCATCAGACCGTGTTCGGGAGCCTTCTCCTTCAAATCATATTGCCCCGCCAAAGACTGGACCCTTCCCTCCAAGACTGACCCCACACTCCTAGACACTTGCATGAGATGAGCACAGCTGATGTAACCCAAGATGTAACCTAAAAATGTAACCTACTGTTGAAATAAACATTTGATAAAATTGAAATAATTAATTTTAAACACCTCAATAAACTAAGTAAAACAACTTTAAGTAGGCTAATATATACTATTATAAAGAAATAATAATAATAATGAAATCAATTGATTTCAAAATATTTATCTGTAAAGTTATTCTATCCTGCTTGTTTATATTGCTGTTATTGCAACCAGCTGCGGTAGCTCAATTGCGTTTGGAAGGTAGGAAGACTCAGGTCTATTCACAATACTGCATTACAAGTTTTTAAAATTCAGCTTCCAAGCTTTTGTCTAGAATTGAGCAGACAGTGGAGGGGGCCGTCATCTTGGTAAGAGTTCCAGCCTCACCTAGATTGCCGTGTGTCTACTCTATTTTATTCTTTTCTCTGTGGGTGTGGCGGGCATCCCACTGTCATTTCCATTACATATCTCAGGTTGAATTCAGCTATTGCCAAGGAGAACAATATTGCTGCCAGCGTGATGTGCCAGTCACACTGTTTCTTTAAGTGCTTTTTGTTTCCAGGTCGGTTATTTTTTTAACGCATATTGTTTGGGCAAATTAAATTGTTACATCACGTTTATGTTGGATATGTGTATATAGTTTTTATTTGTTTATTTTATTAATTTTTTTCAATGTAGAAATATATTTGATTGAAAACTAATTCTCTGATGGTAAATAATGAGCCAGAAGACAGTTAAGACAGCTCTTATGTCAATCCAACATGGTCGCTATCATAATGTGCTAAGCTTGGGATACACAGAATGGTTCTTTTGTTTACTTAAAAATACGTTTGTAAGATGCCCGTAAATACAATCTATAAAGTATATAAAAAGTACCACAGTACACTATTTTTGGAGGAAACACTGGTAGTGGAAGATCGCAAACCTGCTCCAGTGGCAAGCAACGTCTATAAACAGTCCAAAACCAGAAGTGACATCATGGTTAGACATTAAAAGTATCCTATCCCTCTACATACAACATTTTGACTAACTTGATAAGTTTTCTTTTTATAAGTTATAAGAACTGTTATACCTGCATTTTAAAACCTTAATTGAAACAATTTTCAGCAGTGACTGAGTTAAGTTGTTTTATAAATACAATTACAGAAAACCTTTCTTAACTCCTATGAAAGTTACTCTGTGGTTCCAATTCAATAAACCTGAATTCAATTAAAATTGACACTAAACTCAGATTGATTTATTCATTGCTAAGATGTCTTGTCATAGATACGTTGAATCCGAACCACGTAGTATTGGTTTGATTTTCAGCTAACTGAAAATCCTGTTACTCAGTTCTCTTCCCTACACAACATCCGGACCTTGAGAACCAGTCAACTTTCAAAGCCCAGACTTCTCTAGTAGAGTCCACGTTGATGGAAACCGTTGAGCAGGCCATGTTAATATTAAGAGGACTGAGAATAGAACTTATCGCCTACAATCTCTACAACACTTTGTCATTATTTGGTTGTTCATTCGTATAAACAAGTACAAAGGCTCTATATTTATATAGAACAGGTTCCTTGTCAATTGTTTGACTGAATCTGGTACTCAAAATGTGGACACTAAAAGTGTGCGGAATTTTTTCCTGATCACAAATATGGCAAGGATTTTGTAATCGGTTTATTATTGAAGGTGTTAGCGCAGAAAATGTGCTAGTTTCAGTATGGTTATGTTTTTATAGGATAAATCTCAGTTGGGTATAGTTAATTAGGTTAGGTTTTTTTTTAGGTTATAATAGGTTAGGTGAAGTTTTATTAGGTTAGCAAAAACTAATCCTTTCCTAATACTGCCTAACCTTTCAAAACCTAATCTAACCAAAACTAACCTAACAGGATGTAACCTAGGCATATCTAAACCTAACCTATCAAAACCCAACCTATTCCTATCCTAACAAAACAGAACCTTACTGAAATTGGCACATTTATGGTGCTAACGTTCTTAATTATGGTCCAATCAGAACAAAATTTCACACAATTTAAGTAATCACGTTGTTATATTTACAGAAAAAGATAAATTCCGTTTTTCCTCATGTTTGTGAATTTTCTAGCTTTTCCGCTGAAAAAAACTATCATATTCCTGTTTCTTAACTTAATATGTTATATGAAAAAAATCTCTTCCAAAAAATCGACAATGCCCCTATTCTATATAATTACCAATGCCCCTGTACTGATGTAAAATGATAGCAGTCATCATTCAAAACTAATCCATTGACATAATTATTATATGCTCAATGATACAGGGTGCCGCAAAAAGAACGCATGGATTTGAGTAACGTAGTACCAGTGGAGGGGAGCGGTTAGTGACCGCCGAGCGACGCCATTTTGTTGGTTGAAGCGTTCAGTTTTAGTAGCAATGGAGCAGTGGAACGTGCAGCATCGCGTGTTCGCTGTTGAACACTATTTTAAATCAAATGAATCTGTCATCACTATTCAACGAAAATTTCGTTTACAGTTTAATGTCGCGCGTAATGGTTCGGTACCTGATCGCAACTCGATACTTCGTTGGGTTAACTCGTTTCGTACAACAGGATCAGTGTTGAAGAGTAAATCGACTGGTCGCCCTCGTACGGCGCGAACTCCGCAAAATGTTGAAAATGTCAGAGCCTCAGTTCTTGAAAGTCCTCACCGCTCGACTAGACGGCGTGCTCCGACCTTGGGGATATCACGTCGATCGCTACAGCGCATCCTGACATGTGAGTTACAATTCCACCCTTACAAGATAATGATTGTTCAGAAGCTCCATGAACGTGATTTTCACGAACGAAGAGTTTTTTGCAAGAGAATGCTTGATGTCGTTGGAAATGACAATAATGTTGTAATGCTGAGTGATGAAGCTCATTTCCACTTGAATGGCTCAGTAAACAAGCAGAATTGCCGCTATTGGGCAGCTCACAACCCACAGGAAATGCATCAAAAACCACTGCATTGTCCTAAAGTTACAGTATGGTGTGGGGTCTCTAAAATTGGCATCGTTGGACCTTATTTTTTTGAAGAGCGTGACCAAACAGTCAATGTTAATTCTGAACGATACGTGACAATGCTACGCATATTTTTGCAGCCAAATATTGAAGCTTTGGGGCTCGATATGGAACAAACATGGTTTCAACAGGATGGAGCCACAGCCCACACGAGTAATCAATCTATGGCTGTCGTTCGAGGAATGTTTCCTGGTCACGTGATTTCACGTTTCGGCGATCTCCATTGGCCTGCACGTTCGCCAGATTTGACTCCTTGCAACTTCTTTTTATGGGGACACCTGAAATTCAAAGTTTATCGTCGTAAACCTCGGTCACTCGAAGAATTGAAGGCTGCAATAAGTGAAGAAATTGCCGCTGTATCACAGGACACTTTGAACAAAGTTATGGAAAACTTTGAAGAGAGACTTGCAATGTGTATTCATGCAGAAGGACGCCATCTTTCTGATGTTATTTTTAAAAATTAGTTAATTGTCTTATAATTATTAACACCCAACTCTCAAATTGGGTTGTTCGATGATTGTTTTGGTGTAATTAAAATTTTGGTGTGATTAAAATTAACCAACTTATAGCCTTTTAAAATCCATGCGTTCTTTTTGCGCCACCCTGTAAAATAATATACACACCATTTGGTTGGTAATTTTTTATATTGACATTAAAATAAATTGTATTTAAAATCTCCATTCATTTTATAAGAAATTTTATAAAATACTATCAAGTTCACAAATTATAATTATGTGGTGACTCATCTTCTGAAAGCTATTTTAAATTGAAGGCCATAACTCAAAAGCAGACATACCTCTAAACTATCACTTCCATCTGCTTCTCTGTCTATTATATCGAATATTTCCTCTTGCAGACGCTCTCCCTGGCCATAACCAGAAGCCCAGTTATTTCCAGCCCCTCCTCCGTGTTTAGATAAATATATATTTTCTTGATTATAGAGCTAAAACATAGTTTTCATTAACATCAAGGATCATGCTATATACTTTGCTTTAGAGTGTTACAAATATTAAATTTCCTAGTAATTAAAAATATAAAGATATGACAAAGGCAAAATTATTTACAATATAGAAAACCAATAAAATTAGATAATATTGATAGTTAAAATAATAACAATCCAAAATATATTTTACTTTAGGACAAATATAACACCACAAATATTTAAATCAGTATGTCACAGAATGTAATTCTCTATAGCCTTATATAACATTAATTACTTTATTTAATATTTAGGAACTTTATAGTGATAAAATGTTATAATTTGCTGATGCACAAACTGTTTAGCAAATAAATAATTTATTTTAAAGAGTGCAAAATTCAAGCAGAATTTTATTTTATTTTAAAAAGAGGTTTTGTAAAATTAATTATCCCAGATTTTATCAAAAGTTAGTATCTTAAGAAGGTTCAATTTATGTTTTACCATGAAAAAAAGATGTTATCTTAGCAATGGTAATGTAATTATCTTAGCAAACGGGGAATTCATAATAGCAAGTATCACTCAGCTCCAGATCAAGAAAAGCATGACACGCCTTACCTTAGCATACGGGGAATTCATAATTGTTTGTATCACTCGAGGCTCTAGATCAAGAAGAACATGACACGTTACCTTAGCATATATGGTGAATTCATGATTGTGTGTATCACTTGAGGTTCTAGATCAAGAAGACCATAACGCTCCTTACCTTAGCATATGGTGAATTCATAATTGTGTGTATAACTCGAGGCTCTAGATCGAGAAGAACTGCTCGTGGAATGTAATGATCATCATCAGCCTGATAAAAACAAAATTTATTACAATTTATGCTCCTTATTCTTATACAAAGTTACTCTAAAATCATGATAGGCCAACCTTAGCTGTGAATAAAAAACAACTATTTTACGAAATAGTTTTGTCTTAATTCCAGCTAATTCTGCTTTCTCAAGTTTACTACTAGACAATATATAGAAAAGTTGCGTTCTTTATACTGTATAAACACATCTATGTCTATCAGTCAACAAAATTAAATATATGATTTTAATCTTATTTTGATCTAATATTTATACAAGTAATCCATTGCCATACAATAAACCACGACCAAATTAACAAGTTCATA
>JAQJVL010006596.1:0-28160 GCA_035578905.1 Stictocephala bisonia | reverse complement strand
CATACAACAACTATTAATCACAAAAATTCACCTACATTCCCACCGGGGTGACGGCCGTTACGGAGGCCAAACACTTGAATTAACGCAAATTACGAATTTTTGTTGAGAAAATAGACAATTAGGATAAGTTAGGTTATGTTTGGTTATGTCAATAAAAAATGCAATTTTCAAGCTGAAAAATAATTTTACTACAAAACCAGTTATATATTTGTGCTCAGCATAAAAAAACACGAGAAATGAAAAAAAATTGTCGAAAAATAACGATTTTTAAAAAAGTTGGTTTTTCATTATTAGATAAAAAATTAGTTTTTCGATTTTTCGGTAAAAAACGAGTTTTCCACGGATGAAATCAAACTCCTCAAGAGATATAAACTCATTTTTCATCACTTTTTCAACATGAAATCGTATTTTCAGAAGTGGCAAGAAAGTGCATAATTACCCTAGAAAATGTATAATTACCGACCTGATTAATGGTTGAGCTAGATTTATAATACGTAAATATACAAAGGATTAGGAAGGTTAAATATAAAAACTTACGAAGTTGACAATGAAACCTTTGGTGCACATAGGCCTAGACGCGGTAACTAAACAATAGCGCAAGTCATGAGGATCAAGAATGATATTTGAACACTATAAAACAAATGTAATCAATAATCACAAATAATCACATGGATAAAATAAGTGTCAACTTAAACAGTTCAGTCAATGCAACGTACAATGTTTTGAGGATGTTTAAAACAAATTTGCCACAACTTTGAGCAATTGATAGCAGCTTCATATTACATTCACATTTATTACATGTCAGTATCTCACAAATATATAAACAATGTTCTTCTTTTTGTTTATTTATCCGTAATAGTTCATACCACGGTAACTAAAACATGTTTTACCGTAGTTCGTACCAACATTACCAACACTGAAAAGACTTTTTTAAATTTTATATAAACAACATTGTTTTCCCAATGTTAACGGCCTAGCACTATAACAACTGATCCGAAACCTGTGGTGGATCATGTAACTGCAGATGTATGAGTAAAGTTGCTTTTTATTAAGTGCTCTAGTACTTGATTTAAATATTTTATTTCACCATAACACAATAATTCAGCAATGATCTTACATTTATAAGCAATAAATTAAAAGTTCTCAAACCTGAAACAGGAAAAGAATTGCAAACCTTGGATGACCTACATCTAAATATAAAAAGAAGTGGATCGAATAGCTTTTGGCCATACACTTATATTTATTCATGTACGTACTTTGATTCTAAACAGACTATTTTCTCGATTCAATCTCATCTCGATCAAATGCCTCCAAAGAGGAGCTATTAAGGTTGCGCTTGCTGCTTCAAATAAGTAATCGACGATGGCATCGGTTGCAATGGCTCATGTCCATGATCAATTTTGGAGCCTACTGAAATCAACTTTGTAAATAACATGTGATCATATTGGTTTGCCTCCATGATCAACTTGAGTAGACCCCGTGATCAACGTAGATAGGCCCCATGGTGAACTACCATCAACTACTTATGTTACCCCTGTGGTCCGCTTGGGTAGCCTTCTCCCGATATTAACTTAAGTAGCCCGTGATCAACTTTTGTAGCCAACCGTGATAGACTTGGAGAGCCACCCATGATGAACATGAGTCACTAACTTACTTTTGTAGCTCGTGATTATCTTGAGATGAACGATAAAAACCCATCTTCCAACGTTAATTGGAAAGCCGCTCATGATCAACTTCAGTAACCTCTGACTTACTTAAATAGCCATACTCAATAAATGTGCAGACTCAATAGTGAACTTCAGTAGCCAACTTTACCTTTACCTATGTTGTCATCCCGTAGACCCTCTTCAAGGGTATGGGATCCATCCTCTTACAACTAAATCGAAGGCAGCAGTGCACTCATTTGTAGAAAAAAGAATGGAATAGAATGGATTCTCTTTTTAGGGAAGAAAGTCAGGAACCTCGTAGTATCACTTTTCAATAAGATATTTTTTCAATTTAATTTTTAATTTATGAGGCCTATCTTTTATAAGTTTAAAGTTTTCAAGAAGTTTCGAAAATCATTTTAACCCAATGTATTGCGACTTATATTCATACATTTTAAATATATGTTGGACAGAAGGATTGAGATTACTGTACCTAGTTTGTAGTTATGAGTGTATGACAGAAATAACTTAAGATCTACAATGCATGACAAAGTTACATACACGAACAAAGATGGGACGGTCAAAATACCCATAAACTAAAAAAAGTTGAAAACAAGAATCTGACGGTCTTAATCTTAGAATACTGCGAATAGATTTCTTATGAATTAAAAATATATTATCTAAGTTTTCCTTGCCCCACAAAACTATAGAAATGATGCTTTCAATTGAACTAAAATATACTCTTTTAGACAATCTAATGTTATTAAGAAGTGCTATTATTCTAAGTACAAAGTTATTTTTCGACAATAATGGCTAATCTACCAACATGCTCGTCCCACCGGAGACCACAGTCCAATCGCGCGCCAAGGTAATCAGCAGTTTCCGACTATTCAATTACATTGTTAACCACTGTACTAAACCCGTGATCTTATAGTCACCCGTGATCTTATAGTCACCTATGATCAATGTGCACTATCTCTGAAAAACTTGGGTACTAACCGTGATCAATTTTAGTAGCCAAATTGGGATACCACCCTTGATCGGGAACCCCGAACTCCGTAATTCTGAACTCGATGAGCAATGTTAAATTTCCCTATCCCTCATAATTGTACTTGGACCGGGCCCCGGTAAATTGTCCAATTCCAGAACTCCGTAATCCTGCATTGACTGACGGTGGCTGGAGAGCGCTGCTCAGTTTCCGAACCCGGCAATGTCAGATTCTGCAACCCGGTAACGCGCCGCTTTGGATTGGTCCACACGGCACTGCCCACGGGGCGGGGCCAGTAGCGCTGCTGCAGTGATGCACGTCGCTTTATCCCGCAATTCCCAAATTTCCCACTCGATTGCTACCGCGCATAAATCACGAACGGATAGAGTGAGTGTTTTCAGCGCAATTTGTTTGTTCTGTAAAGCGATTCTTCGTATTAGTGCGGTGTAAATGTTCATATCGTCGTATACATTTACTTCTTCGAGTTAAAAATTAGATTCACTTTCAAAAGTCATGCAAATATGGATCAAAATTTAAATTGGACATTCAATAATAATTTGTATAACCTACGCCACGAGAGATTGCAGTATAGTCCCAGCTTCAAGACGTCACATTTTTGATCCAGTTATCGCAAAATTACTTGCAAAATTAATCCAGTTATCCAGTTACTTGCAAAATCATTCTTCGCAAAACAATTTCTATGCCCAGAAAAAGGCAGGGATAATGGATATAAAAAACAACGTATAGTAATGCACTAAAATTTATCAATGTTCAGCTGTCATCTTTGGAGGCAACAAGTGTAAATTTTAGAAGTTTATACAGAGTGTAAATAAATATAATAAATAAATATAATAAATAAATATAATAAATAAAATAAATTTTACCAGATTATTTGGGTGTCAAAACAAGCAAAAAGTGCAATATAACATGTGTCCTATCTCAAACTGGTTTTTGTCTGGCTGTGCGTATGTGTTTTTTACATAAACCTGAATCTCTCAGAAACGGTTTAAGATAAAATAACGAAACTTGGTACACATGTTTATCTATGTAACTATAATATTTCATATAAATTATATTTTTCTATATTTTTCTGTTTCAAAATTGCGACTGGTTAAAATTTTAAATTTTAAAAGATCTAAAACCTGCATATTTTGCGAAAAGGTTACAATAGACCTGAAACATAGGAATTTTGACGTAAAATCTAACGGTGTATCGTTTATTGAAATCGAGCGACGCATAATCGAGAAATAATGCAAATATTTAATGGTTAGGCATAATGGTAAAGCTGCTGAAGAGCTGAGGACGGTGTTATCAGAAGTTAAAATAAGTAAACAGCTGCTTGGTCAACAAGCTGGATGATCTAAATAATCGAAATATTGTATTTTATATTCAAAACACCAAAATTTTATTTAAAAGATTACTAAATTAAGTTGAAATATTACCTATTTGTTGATTTGAGTTGTTGGTATAGTAAATTATAAATATCAAATAACTGCTGATGTTAGGCTAAAAACAGCTGTTTTGTATTAAATTCCAACGTCAATATCCAGTAATGTTTACTTCAACAATGTCCCCATTTGTTGTTTCTAATTCTATTGAATACAAAAAACTGTTTTTAGCCTAACATCAGCTGTGAATTGGTATTTATCATTTATTATACCATAACATCGATAAACAATAAGTAATATTTAAACCTATTTTACTCGTCTTTTCGTTAAATAATTGAAAGTCCTTTGAATATAAAATACAATATTTTGATTATTTAGACCTGGGGCCTGTTTCACGAAAGTCTACACTTGTAATTACTGGCCAGCTGCTGTTGTCAAATTTCGTTTCACCAATCTACAAGTGTAAACATTTCTACCGTGGTAGAGGCTGGAATTTTACAATTGTAAATATTATGATTACGTTGCACGAATCTATGACGTCATCTAAAATTGTAATTCACTATTGCCAACTTTGATTGTTATTATGAAAATGAATGTGGAAATAATATAAATTACTATATTCAATTTAAACAATACTGTAATGATTTATTTTTTACACATTTGTTTTTAGTGAATTTCCATAGGAAAAATGAACTATTCAAGCCGCCACCATGGTGAGACCCAGACTTGGTACTGCGAAATGTGCACCGATCCTGATCCCAGAACACGATTTGAGAATTTTTCAATACTTTATATATGTATATATATATGTATGCCCTCTCTACAGGTCGCATTTTTGGCCCGATTTTTACGAAATTTGGCACAAAAAAATGTGCCTTTTGTCATCTCGGAAGTTCGTTAACCAGATATATTGGGTTAACAAAAAGGGGGGTTTTGGGGGTTTTCCCGCCAAAAATCGATTTTTTTTTACTTTTAAGTAGGTGTTTTTGAAAATTTGAAAGATCTTCTTTCAAATACGGTTAGAAATAAAAATTAGGAAAAAACAAGCCCTCAAACACCTTTCTACAATGTAATTTCGCTATAGTTATAGCAAAAACCCCGATTTTGCTATAACTATAGCGAGTAAACTATAGCTATGCTATACGAGTAAATGATAAACAATTAAAAACAGTTAGTTTGAAAAGACAAGGGCATTTTGGTTATAAAGTTATGAAGGTTCTTAAATTCTTAATTTTTCGGAAATTCACGTCAGCGCCTAAGCTGCGTGTCTGCCTGTTTTTTTACTTTCTCCCATTACACGTTAGTGTATAGAGAAAGTATTGTGATCGTGAAAAAATTCGACCTCCGTTTTTTCGCGGAAATATCCGTTTTGGGGTCCCCTGAGCCCAAAAAAGTGTTTTTTAAAAAATGTCTGTCCGTATGTATGTGTGTGTGTGTATGTGTGTACGCACCTCTGGAGAGGTAACGGCCAGGCCGATTTTGATGAAATTTGGCACACGTACGTTGAAAAATCGTATCTCTAGCCGTTTTTTTCATTTTTTCAAATTTTGATTTTAAACCCCCCATTTTCCGTAAAAACCGCAAAAAACATGAAAAAAATCATTTCTCGAAAATGGCTCTAACGATTTTGATTAAAATTTCACCAATTGTAGTCTTAAATTAGCTCAACAATATGGCATAAACGCTATGTCTGTAAAAATTCGCGTTCGGAAGTTATGGGGTAAAAACTAATAAACAAATTAAGAAAAATTGCTGGAAATAATCTAATATCCACTGATTTGCATAACATTTACACAATATACAGTGATAAAATAACCTAACATTATGACACAAACCGCAGGTCCATAACTCTCTTGGTTCAAAAGTTATGGGGTAAAATGTGTTACAAAATGGAAAAATCTCAAAAAATAACGATGTAATTTGATATAGTGAGGAAGTAAATTTATATACTGACGTAAATTTTCACTGTCAAGTAACCTATGGGAGAAAGTTTGTGACATTTACTTGTCACCCCTGGTTCAAATTGATGTATCTAATTATTTAATGAATTCACAAATGTATCATAATACATGCCATTGATTGGTATATACTCGCATTTATTGAGCTTTGCCTAGATTGTGACCTCGGTACCCTGACATCTACAAATGACAAATTAAACGTAATATCGTACACAAGATTTGATTTTACCAAGTCAAACTGTATACAGATGTCTACAGGGAGCTCGTTTACTTGGCCTGAGAAGTGAACAGTGTGTGACAGTGAGGGAGGTTAGGATGGTCTCAGTATAACTTCACTACTTGGACCGCGGCACGGTAGTGATGGAGAGGGGAAGGGGTGCGGCCAGCAAAGTAGGTCAATGTCAGTGGGTCAACGACCGCCGCGCAGGGTTGATAAGTAACGTCAGGTGCGCTGTGCTGCTGTGTGCTGTTGTGTGCACTGTCTGCCCCTGACCACAGTGCACAGTGTTCTCCTGCAACATCTGCAGTTATAGTATAGTAACACTACTTGTCATTAAATAAACCATAACTGTAATAAACCATGACATGAAATAAACCTGTAAATAAACCATAACACGTCTTCTTGGCAACCTTTAGAAGAAGTTAAATAATCTGCATGATACATTTCAAAGTGTGGAAGCTAAACGAACAAATTTTCACAATAAGCGTTTTTTTGTTAAATAATGAGCGTACAGTACCTACATTTTGAAAGATATTCTCAACAATCATGCTAATTACTTTTGATTAATTGATGAAGGCCTTAATCCGGCGCGTCGCCGCTCTCTTTACCGCTTCCTTACCCTTACGGTAGGCTTCTTGGAGATAATCATGCATATTGCTTATCTTAGGGTAATCGGTATGTAATTTTGATTACAAACTGTATAAATTAAAAGCCGCTTTGTTCCGAGGGAGTCACATAAAGCAGTTTTATTATCGAACCAGAACTATCAGCGTGGAAGAAGTTGCGCATTTGTAGTGTAACAGTGTTATAACCAAGGGTTAAAATGGATAAAAAATTGGAATGCACTGTAAATGTGCCTCCAACAATTGATATTGTTAGCAACCGAAGTCCACAGTTAAATTGTTAAGTATTTTTTAGAACATAGGCTATATAGTTTGGAAAAGTGTATTTGACATGCATTAATTTATGCATTTCAATATGTCGGCAAGGAAGTTTTTATTTTTTGAACTGCCTTTCAGATAGTGAGTTGAAGTCATCACACCTTTCTTTCTGAGAACAATGTGTTACGTTACGAAGACAGTAACGCGGTTCAAAAGTGGAAGATCGCATGTTCAATCCAGCCAGGGGCGAAATCTTTATAGCTTTTGCTTCGTTTATTTGATGCGTTATGATGTGATTGCGATATAATATTTATATCACACTAAACGTTATAATTTAATAATATACGGGTTTTTTACAAATTCAAATAAAATATATTTCTAGAGTCATCGATGTTTTAAACAATCTAGAATTAATATAAGCAAAACGTTTTTAGGGGACTTGACACAATCTAATGGTGACTACAGTAGTACTGTAAAAGCATTGACTATGTTAAGTCACAAACAAAACTACCCATGTTGAACGTTTTTAGGGGACTTGACACAATCTAATGGTGACTTCAGTAGTACTGTAAAAGCATTGACTATGTTAAGTCACAAACAAAACTACCCATGTTGGTGATGCCACCCATTGAAATTCGACGTTAGTGGGTTTCGAAGCGTGGAAGAGTGGAAGATCGTAGGTTCGATCCCAGCCTGGGGCGAAAACTTTTTGCTTCATTTATTTGATTCTTTATGATGTGGTATAGTATTAACATCTCACCAAATGCCGTAATTTAATAACATACGGTTTTTTTGCAAATGTAAGTAAAATATGTTTCTAGAATCAACGATGTGCCGAACAACTTAGAACAAATAATACAAGCAAAATAATATGGAAGAGTTTCTTTTTTATTGGTTCTCTCATGTTAGCTAACAATTCACAGTTACGAATTATACTTTTTGCGTCAGAGGCTAGGAGGCACTTTGCAGTTTTTGGCTTGTCAAAGTGTTTCGGCGGGTGAGAATGTGGCCAAGGCTATATAACACACCCCGGTCCAGCGGTCTTTTGTCTTGACTGGCGGTCGCTTGTTTCCCTCGGGCTGTTGTTGTGCACATGCACACGTGCTGGATGTGACAGGGCAGTGACACCCTCTGTTTGACACTGTGTTGTGTTGTCACTCTTTCCTATGTCAATCTGGTGTCCAGTCACCAGTACGTACGTAGTGAGTGGCGAGTGCTTGACATCGTAGCCTACGTGACCGCGTTCCTGTGCAATATATACTGTACAAATTATACTTTTGACACACGTTCTGATAATGTTTGTGTTTATCCTTTCTGTGGGCTACATACTAAGAACAATTAAGTTTTAATTGTAATTGTATATAGTTAATTTTTTATTAAGTGTTTTTGTGGGAATTTTATAGATATCTCTGTAGTGTTGCTCGCTCCTGAAGGACTTCCATTTATATGTTCATGATGAATCCCCAATTCAGGTATGTTAAAATTACTTTTTTACTGATAGAAATAGAAAGGATGTTCCAGTATTGGAAATAAATTGAATTTTCTTTAGATGCGCTTAATGCTGGAATGAAATCAAGATTCGAAAAGACGACGGTGACTTTTTATTAGTTTTTCAAACTTAATTGAATAAGGGGTGAACCTGAAAACCTTTTCGGGGACGATAGGTCTCCATGCGAGGCTATGCTTATTAATATTTTATTTTTTATTTATAAAATACGGGCTTGCATAAAAGAAACTGCTCAGCAATGTAAGTTTTTAAATATAGAAAACCTTATTTGGTCAGCTGATATGCAATACTGTTTTGATCTATCAACGTTCCGGTCAGCTGTTTCTGCAGTTATCTACTATTTATGTTTACCATTATGCGTAGGCCTATAGCAAAATCAGTTATTAACTCCAACTAGCGAAGCAGCCTACTCAACGTAGAAAAGCGAACGAGGGCTTGTTTTTGCGTCTTATTATCTATAACAATAAAAGTGAAAGGGACTCTGACTGATCGCGATATCTGACTATAATGAACCTCATGTAACTATAATGTCTGGAGCTCTGAAATTTGGAACATTGCTTCGGATAGACCCTTAGACACGTACTTAGAAAGGGTTTCCGAAAAATGCCATTCATATCTCCGTTATTTAGGAACAGATTTCAACAAACAGACTTATTTAATTTAAAATAAAATTTGTAAAGAAAGTTGTTCTTGTTGTAATATTTTTAAATTCATGGTTTTTATTTATTGCAATTCAAAAACTGTATATGGCCACCATTTTGTTTCGTATGCTTCAAAAATTTTGTGGATTTTTTCAAAAGTTTAACCTTTGATATAACACTTAGTTCAGTATACGTTAATAGAACACTGGGGTCTCTTGGACCCCAATGTAATTTTGTTGATATTTACCATTCTGATATGTAATTTTTTTTTAATTTTTGGTTTACCCCTTTTACAGGTTTATGTAAACGAGCTGAAAGGTTATTTAGTAAAAAACAAAAAAAATTATAAAACTGTAGCAGCTTTTTTACAAAAGACATAAATTGTTTTACATAAAAATGCATTATTTCATATGACAAATTTTAATTAAGAAATTTTTTAAACAGGAATTAATCATCTTATGTTTTTTTATAGAACATAAACCAAGGAATAACTTAGTTTCATAGTTAATGTGCAAGTATTTAAGGGTTTTCTTATAATACCACCAAAAAGTCATATTTTTCTGTAAGAATTACCTATATGCTGATACAATATTGATATACCGACCGATGAAATAGGCATAAAGTAAAACAACTAAACATGAAACCACAAATTTTATTTATAAACTGTTAACTGCATGGGTATATTCAAAATTAAGAAGTTAATGTGACAATTTTTTTGAATTATTGAAAAATTGGTGAAAAAAATACGCACGTTAATATAACACTGGGGTTCAGCAGACCCCACAGCAAGTTGTTTACTCTGCAGGTATACCAGTAGACCAGGGTCGATAATTTTTGAAACCAAGTTTTTTGTTTTTTATTTTTATTTATTTTTTTAAATTTTTTTCTACGAAATTTGGTGAAAACTTACCTTTTTATGTCCCAAATACACTGTAATTTATTTGATTTAAAATATTTATTTTTTCACCTTATTTTGACTTAATATCAAAAAAGCACCCTAATTTTCAATCGAAAATTCTCGTGTCAAAATATTAGCTTTTTCTAAAAAGTCGGTGTGCATTTTGTTCGTTGAAATCTCTACTTTGTGATGGTTAAAAAAAAAAAAAAACATTACAATAGTAAATGTTCTCAGAAAATGCAAAAAATCGAAATAAACTATCTAACAAGTTATCTAGAATATTACATAAGGTAGGGTCCACGAGGTAGATGCGCAGTCGATTTCTGACGTCATCGGTTCGAATTATGGTCACGTTCAGCGCTGGTCAACACTGCCAACGGTGGTGGAAAATATCAGTGGTTTACTTACCATTCATCACACTGCAAAACTAAAAAGAAAAGTAGCGATTTTCCGTTTGCTTATTCTTTTTATTGTCTTATGAACTTGGCCAATTACTTACACATTGTAAAAGTGTTCATAATCATTAGATTAATCCTCAGACATTTATTACATATACGCATTACATGTGTAACGATCAGACCCGTACTCATTTCATTGCTGTCCTTGAACCTGTTCACTCTGAAACCAGCTGTTTTCAAACTGAGGATATTTTCAATTTTAAATAATATAACCTAAACTGATGTAAATAATAAACTTCAGTTTGACATTTGGATCAAATTGTAAACAAAAGGGATCAGCTGGTTTTGGACCGATGACGTCACAAACCTGCGCGTGGACCCTACCTTATGTAATATTCTAGATACCTTGGTAAGGCCCAGACCCTCCTAGCTCCTTCCCCACTTCTCTATGAAATACCCTTCAATGGGCTAAAATTTTCCGAAGGTCACTCAGGTATATGAATTATCTTATATCAGCAATAAACAGGCATCTACAAATATTATTTAAAGACGATTATACAACTTTCTCGAAATATTGTAGATGTCTTAATAATTATTAAATTTATGAACTAATTTGTTTGTTATTTACAGTAGTATATTTCGATTTACAATTTTTTCGGTTATCAATGTAGTATGGAATTTTACGTTTTTTGAATAATTAAAGTGTACATTTTAATAAATAGCTCAAAATTGTACATGATGATAAAAAAATTTTTTTGAATTAGAGTTTATTTAGATTTTTTGCATTTTCTGAGAACATTTACTATTGTAATGTATATTTTTTTTAACCATCACAAAGTAGAGATTTCACCGAACAAAAAACACACCGACTTTTTAGAAAAAGCTAATATTTTGACACGAGAATTTTCGATTGAAAATTATGGTGCTTTTTTGATATTAAGTCAAAATAAGGTGAAAAAATAAATATTTGAAATCAAATAAATTACAGTGTATTTGGGACATAAAAAGGTAAGTTTTCACCAAATTTCGTAGAAAAAATTTTTTATTTGAAAAAAATAAAAATAAAAGACCAAAAACTTGGTTTTTTGAATTTTTCACATCAATTTTGAGGTTATGTAAAATAATTGTTCATATAACAGTTGTAGATCTTTTTATTACCTACAACTTTGCCATTTAACTTTTTTTTCATAGGACTTGTAGTTTTACCGGAAATCAAGATAAACCATTTTTTACCCTTAAACCCCCCCCCCCCCCTCTAACTTCCCGAACTTAGATCGCCCGTAATTTATTTTTCCTTTCATTTTTATCATATTCCCCTCCTTTTCTAATAGGTTTCATCCTACTACTATTTTTTTTCACTTTTTACCATTTTTGAAGGCTTCGACCCTGGTCTACAGTAGCAGTCTGACAGTTGGCGGAAATAGTGCAAACTAATCCCAGTATTAACTTAATTTACATAGAAGTGAAATATCCTTATCATCTAACACCCGAGAGAAATAACTTTGTAAAGTCCGTTGGGGTCTGTCGGACCCCAGTGTTATATACAAAGGTTTTATTACATTATTTTTAAAAATAAAAAGGTATAGGAGAAAACCCATTTGGCCTGGCCTCGCAAAACGGAAAGTAGTTATAAACACACATACTACCGCCGTTTGGGCGTAACGGGAGATACATGTGAAAGTGGTACATCTCCGTTAATATTGGGTTTACGAAAAACATTGAGATATACCATTTTGTTCATATTGTCAAGGCATTTAATAATTGTTGTTTCAATAAAGTCCACCCAAGGATGGGTCTTGGGACGACTTTATAAGGTTTAAACGTCAAGAGATATCACAACGAAATTTGGCATTACTCTTCAACGTTTTAATAATGTTTAATACCGTACATTGATCTTATGAATAACAGAAAGTTAAAATTTGAAGGGAATACACATACATTTTACATTACACATTACATACATTATATTACATACACATTACATTTTTTGAAGGCAATACATGTTACGGTTTAAAAAATTATGTGTGTATACTGTAACTGATTGTGAGATTTCATGGACCATTTACACGTTGAAAATTACACTTGCAAGAGCAACTAATTACTTTTTCCAATGTCAGTTGTAATATTTTACAAATGGATCACTAGTGGCACTGCACTATAGTATAGTACAGGAATGCAATGTGCAATGTTAATGAGATGATATATATATTAATAATAATATAAAAATAATTGATCTTGTCCATTTTTAACTGTGAATTAATTTATTGTATAGTTTCTTTTTAGCTGTTACAATATATAATTTTAGTAATCAAAAGTGTTTGATACAATTAACTATTTGTAATCTATGTATTACGAACTTAAATACTTACTGTGTAGGGCCTTCATAAAATAATGTATTTTAAAATATATTGTAATAATCATGTACATGAATAATGAAGGTAATCAACTCCTTCAATAATCAATTAAACTGGATGTTTATCAAATTGTATGTACCTAATCATGATATTTTAGATATAATTGCGTGTCAGTGAATTTTTATCATTGATTTTGTATTACAATGATTATTAATTATGAATTTATATGTAATTTTTGTGATAAGTATATTGTAATGATGTTTAGTATATAATACGTAATCTGACGTCCTTGATGTGTTCATGATTATTTTATTAATGTTTGTTCTTGTATATTTTGCGAATCTTTCTCTAGAGACTACCTACATGGTAATATACTTATTATATGATAATACTTTCTCTACATTTGATTTTACAATATTAGCCACTATTACAATTTAATTACACCAGAAATAAGTTTATTTTCTGGGTTCAACTGGCTTTGCAGTTTTCTTTTAATTTAAAAAACAGGTTTGGTATGAGCTTTGGCTCTTATATTAAACAACATGTTTCAATCATAAATATTTTACAAAAATGTTCAATTGCAGTCATTACCAAAAAAAATGAAACCAAAGGGTAGTCTGAACTTTTATAAACTAAGTTGTATTACAGTGGTCACCTTATTGGCCAGATCTTGATAAAACAATATATATTCATTTAAAATATTAGAAAGTTAATTACCTAGCCACAAATCACCAATTATTATAAAGGCAGTGAGTTTAGAGTTATCAAAAGTCAACTTTATTGTTCCTTTAAAATATCGGGTATACAATTGTCTTTACTGGCAATGTACAGATTGCAATTTTACCCAGCTGAAACATGTGTCATAGAATTAAGTGATTGCTTTAATATTTCATAGTACTAGTTTGAATAACACTAAACACTTCTTATGGATTGGAGATTTAAATATTAATATTGTAGATAATAATAGTTTTAATGCAGTAACAGATGATTGTATTTCTCTTATGTCAATGTTTGCCTTGGAAAGCATTTTAAATGATCCAACTAGAATAACTGCCGAATAGCATTCTAATTCAGAATAATCTACATTTTCAATGGTTTATTTTACATATACAGCGACTCCCACTGCTGTGTGTGGCTCATTGTACTTAGCATAAACAATATAGTTTGGAATATTATAGAAATTGATCTAGTTCTTTTCTATCAAAATCTCAGTTAGAATAATTATACCTAGACTTACGTTTGCTGTAATTTATTCAGCATTTAATACCAAAGATGAAAATTCTACATTTACTTTTTACTTTTCCTCTTTGCAGTAGACTCCATGGAGCTTTGGCAGCGTCAAATCCTCTTCCTTAACGAAGGGGTGGGATTGGGCTAGGTTGGGTGTGGATTTGGCTCAAGGAATTCATTTAGGCAATAGAAGCACTTTTTTAGAAAAAAAACATTTTAACTCGCTCTTGAATTTGTTTACATTTGATATAGATCTTAGATTACTTGGCAGGTTTTGGTACATTTTCCTGCCCAGATACTCTGGTTTTTGTTCATATAATTTAAGTCTGTGTTGTTCAGAAAAGTTATATTTATGCCTATTATTGTAAATATGAGTTGTATTTATATATTCAGGTAAATATGTCGTTGCATACATAGCTATTTCAAAAATAAAGATACTTGGAACAGTTAAAATTTCGGATGCGATAAAATGCTCCCTACAGTGCTCCCTAGGCTTCAGCCCCAACATTGCTCGCAGTGCCCTTTTTTGCCAAGTGAAGAATATCTGTTTCTTAATATTCTTAATATAAATATTTATTAATAATTTAGAGCGTGACAACAACACGTCACATTAGAACACACATATAGAACAAGAAGGAGTTTTTTGTACGGAAACAATACTTAAATTAACTATTTACATCATACACTCTACTCATACATCATACATAAACAATATTATGTATGATGCGATACTTAAATTTACTATTTACATCATACACTCTACTTACCATATTTAATTACAAATATGATTGCTAATAAACTATAATACGCACACGTACATGATAGGTATTTTACTATAATCAAAACCCGAGGGACGCTATGATACAATAATAATCAACATACACGAGAGATGTGATTTTGTTCATCAACATATAAGTACTGTATCGTTATCACTGAGGCTAAAAATATCACACACATATTAGGGCGTACATAGGTTGTTTAATTTATTCAGATTTACAAAAAGTTTATTTTGTTCACCTTGAAGGAAATGTGGTAAATTATTTGAGAAATACATACGGAGGTATGTTACGATAATATGTTTTCAATCGTAATCTAATAATCATTATCTGTTTGAACATAATATAAGTACGACAATTGCTATAGGCTACTACACATTAGGGCATACATATAGGTTGTTTGAATACAAATCAAATTGACAAAAAGCATATTTGTAGTAGGACGACTGCGAGGAAAGGAGTAGGACAATTTCACGCGGCAGAGTGGCCAGCCTGCTGGAGGGGCTGGGAGGAGCCTGCGGCGGCGAGTGGGCGGGGAAACACGGTGTTGCAGAATCAAACATCACGGGGTTGCGCCACCGGACATTATTACTGGATTCTGCTACTCGAACTTAAGGCCCTCGTTGCCGAGTTGCAGAATTACGCAGTTCTAGAAATCATCTTATTCTAAACCAAATCATGGAGTTCCAGGATTACGGAGTTCGGTGGACTCATCAACTTGATCAACGGGTATCCACCGCTGATGAACTTCGGTAGCTATCGACCTACTTTGGTAGCCCGTGTTCATCTTAGATGGCCACCCTTGATCAGCTTGTCTTACTCTGATTCCCGGGATCAACTGGGGTAGCTACTGACTTATTTGGGTAGCTAGCCACCATCTTATCTATCTTATCTAGTCACCCATGATCAATTGTGAAATCCTTACAGAGAATCATAAACTTGGGTAGACATTACCTACTTTTGAAGTTCGTGATAATTTTAGGTGACAATTTAGCGAGCTTGCGATGGGGGTTTGGGAGCGAAGCGCCCAAAAAACTAGGCGATTACATTGATATAGTCTGTTGTCTCCTAGTATCGGAATCTCAGAGCACTAGTATTCCGTATCTTTTTAGCTTGCAAAAGAAATTGGTAATATTTCTTTTTTTGTTTGTTTGTTTTCACAACTTCGATCACCAGTTTACATGGGCCTACAGGCCTGTGCGTCAACTTTATTCAACAAGTAAAGTGCTGACCGTTGGCTCAGTGGGGATTTGAATCTTAGATCGTGCCCTCCGTAGTCCGAAGCCTTAGCCACTGGGCCACCACGCCGACAATTTATACTGGGCCTAAATGAAGTACAGTCTGTAAATGTTTGTTTTGATCAGTGTGCCATTTTCATGTTACTTCCACTAGTTAATATCCTGAATCTTTATTATTCCTTAAACTTCATCATCCATATCTGTTACGCACTCACAAATTTAACCCAAGAAACTTAAGTTGTAACCCAAGTGTCGAGCACTGTGTTGTTTAACTGAATATTTTAAGAGTAATAGTCTCATACGTTAAGGAAAATCCATCTGGGGTGTTGCTTCTATAGTTGGAAACTTTTAAATGCCAGCCAAAGATTTTAATAATTGTGTTTAGCGCCCCTAAACGGCGTAGGCCTACATGCAAAGATTACGTCAGAATCATAACATACTTACGGCCCATTCCTTATATGTTCAGGAGGGTTTATTGTTCAATAAATACCAGAATAACTTGGCATGTAACGGGTATTTCATTATTACTATACAAGGCATGGACAAGACTTGTGTTACAAACATACAACATAAAACAGCAGCATTCAAATAAGTCCTTTGTATGCGGGACCCAAATTATTTAACAAATTTCCTTTGGGTATAATAAAAAGAAAAGTCTCTTGCAACATTAAACACTTAAATTACATTTGTTAGCTAGTAAAGGTAAATCAAAAGCTCATCAAACAGGTGATTTATTCCGTTAAAGAGTTTTTAGAGAAGTAGTTTAGTTGGCAAAGTTATGTTAAAAGATTGCTAAGTAAAAAACTGTTGTAGTTGTAACAATTGATGATGATTCATGATAATCATTTATAAATTATCAGAATCAAATTAAATGTGAAAGTAAAATGTTTATTTAACAGAATACCCATTTCTCAGCATCAAACTACGTTCTATGAAAAACAAATTAGCGCTATCTCAATTTAGTTTTTCAACAATCTCCCGTTGCATCTTACGGAAAATGTTTTTTACCTTAAAAGATCTTCTTAGGGGAAATAACGATAGAATCTTTGAAAGAATTTTAAATTCTTCATATTTTCAATGTTATGAAAACTATCACATTAGTTGTTCATATGCAGGTTGTTACGGGTTCAAGTCCCGGGAGGTTCACCTAACATCTGCTTGAATGGTTTGGACCGTTGTCCCTTAACAACGTTAGTAGTAACAGTAAAAAATTCCTCTGGCGTAGACAGATTAAGATAAAAAAAAACAAATAAGTAATCAAAATGATGGGGTCATTCATTACATAATTCTTGGAAATCTATTCGATTATACAGTTATTCCCATCCATTTTTAATGTTATATTTAGCATTGTAAGCTAGATCTCATTTATTTTTGCTCACAATTAAATCAATACAGTGCAAAATTAAGGTCCTTGTACTTTTTAACTTGTTATAGTGCGTACCATCGTTCAACGTCGAATTACCTTATTTAAAAGCTTTTCAGACAAATCACCTGATTAAATTTCGTCTGTCACCCTTACAAATAAATCCAATACAGCTAATGAAGAGAGAGGACTTGCAAATAATGTTATAATTAAATCATAATACTACAGAATTTATGAACAGTTTTAGTTTTAAGGACACGGCTATTGAGAAAATTACAACTGAAATCTAATTAAAATTAGTTTTTATTGTTTGTTTTACATTTAGGCCTCTAGGTCAGTGCAAGTTCTGATGGAAGGAAACAAAGACGAAGCTGAAAGGTGCATTGACTTAGCAGAAAAGTGCATTTTGGAAGGAAAACGAGATAAAGCAGAAAAATTTCTTCATAAAGCAGAAAAATTGTACCCAACACCTAAAGCTAAAGGTAAGTTACAATTTTCACCTAGGTCTAATTGTTGTAAAGGGAATTAAAATGCTAATTCCATTAGCCTTCTTGCACCATTTAAATATAGTTATGGGTTGTGACACTCTGGTGTACCACAGGAGCAATCAAGATGAGCAAAGAAATTGTTGCCTTTTAAAACATAGGTATTTATGTACTTTTGGAAGCTTTGCAAATCTTGATATTTTTAATCATCGATCAGTTGAATAAGGTCTACATTTTCTATAAAAATTGTATCGCAAATCTCATATTTAGCTAAGTTATTTCATATTTTCATTTTTCTTGTGATTTCTTAAGCTGAACAACATTTTGAAGACCATTTTGGTATATCATTAAAATTTACTTTCCTGGTAAATTGTGTTAGCAGCATTATGCACAGTGATAGAACAATCAATGGCTAGGGCCTAAGTAAAAAAAAACAAAAAAAAAAAAAAAAACGGTAATTCTGCACTATTACTTAGTCAACTTCAAATCTTTTCATATTTTTATATAATGATGTATGATAATCCTCACTTAGAAAAATGACAATCAAGTGTTGGACTGCTGTCGATGATAAAGTTTAAAGTCCACGAGCTATCACTGACATTTCGGAGACATCGTGCCGCGTCAGTTATGGTTAGGTTAGGTTATTATATTGTAGAATGAACCTGTAATATCATATTTTCTCTATCGTTAACTGTTTTTCAGTCAGCAGAATTTTTAAAAACATTCTACAATAGGCTATTTTATTTATTATTTATTATGATTAACGGCATATGCCTTTTTAACAAAATTGTATACAAGAAAATTTAGGATAAAAATAGAGAACAGAAAAATAGAAAACAGAGGCTAATAAATATGGTAATTATCAGTGCTTAAAGAATTAGTTGGATAACAATATACAATTGAGAACAATCAAGTTAACATGTACATATAAATATATGCAATAAATATATAATAAATATACAATAAATTCAACAATTTGTGTTGATATAGTATAAGTGATATAAGCGATAACAAGGATAAATATTTTGTAAATGTAACATAATAATATCTAACAAATATGCAAATTCTAACACGAAAATATAAATAAATACACATAACATGATGAATGGTTTGACAATCAAGATGACTTAGGGTGTGAATGAATAGTAAAAATATGCGAATGAGTGTGATGAAATAATAAGTTACAACATTGGTAAGGGTGGCGGTGGTGATTTTTTTTTTTTTTTATTTTATTTTATTTTATTTATTCACGGTAACACCATTTTTATAATTGTAACAACTAGATAAGTAAGTACCAAGTGGCCATACAATAGACAAAACAATAACAATATAAAGGTATCCATAATAATAGACATTAAATTACTTAAAGTCAATAGATCAACAATTATTGAAAGTATAAGCAACGCAATAATAACTTAGTAACAGTAACAACAATAGCATCTCAATATAATAACAATAATAGGTATTTAATTATTTAACATTAACAACAAAAAATATTTAATTACATAATATTGACAACAATAGATATTTAATTATATAACTTTAATAACAACGATGATGAGTTTTTGATGCAAATATTTTCCTTAGTGCTTCTTCAGAGTGGAAGAAAAAGTCATAGTCCGATTTAGTCGACACCGCATTACCAATCCTATGGAGTCTTGACAGACAGCTAAAGTATGCATAGGCAGTAGCATGATGCTGACGGGAGAACAGTTCTTGCGACCGGGTAGTACCAGGGACTCGGAATATAATTCTTGAGAGAAGATCACTGCAATCCATTTGACCAGCGAGAAGCTTGCGGAGAAAAACTGCGTCAGCCTGCTGTCTCCTAGTTTGAAGAGACCTCAATCCAGTGTAAGATGCAATTTCATCAACAGGAGATGAAAAGTAGTCATAGCCAAGTTTGGTTCCAATGATCCTCAAGAAACGCCTTTGGATCATCTCGAGGTGTTCAATATTCCCCACTTGGAAAGGGGACCATACCACACAACAATATTCCAATATAGAGCGGACGAGGGTAATATAAAGGAATACCATGGCTTGAATACTAAGGCCATTTCTTGTGGTTCGAATAATAAATCCAAGTGTTTTTGATGCTCGGTTGCAAATGTGGTTGATGTGGTTTTCAGGCTTTAAATCCGAAGAGAAGACAACACCAAGGTCCTTAATTTCTGATTTTCTGGATAAAACAGTGTCACACAGAGAATAATCAAACAGTATGGGGTTAGTAGACCTATGAAAGGTGATCACAGCGCACTTGCTAGCATTTAATCTCATGCTGTTCAAATCACACCATTGTTCAATTCTGTTAAGAGCATACTGGAGACATTGACAGTCGTCGAGGCTGCTGATTCCGCGGAAAATCTTTATGTCGTCGGCGAACAGTAGACAATCAGCTCCAATGGCATCAACTATATCATTAATGAATATGTTGAACATAAAAGGTCCCAAATGGGAGCCCTGAGGTACACCTGATTTTGCAAGGAAAGGTTCAGATACAGACCCAGCAAACTTCACCACCATTTTCCTATCAGTCAGATAAGAGTCGAACCATTCAATCAGGCTTCCTCCGATACCATAGGCCTTAAGCTTAGAGATCAAGTGAGTGTGACAGACGCTGTCAAAAGCCTTGGCAAAATCAACATATATGCTGTCCACTTGCATTCCCTTTCCAAAGGATGATATAATGTAGTCCTCATACAGAATTAGATTAGTTGAAGTAGACCGTCCAGCAAGGAAGCCATGCTGTGCCTGTGAAAATATGTTCTTGAATGAATAGGATATCTGATCAAGCACTAAACATTCAAAAACCCCTCCAATTGCTGGCTGGATAGCAATAGGACGGTAATGCTTAACATCTTTAAGATCAGAAGACTTGTGTATTGGAACGATGAAACTGGTTTTCAACTTATCGGGAAATATCCCTTGTTTGAGCAAATTATTGAACAAGATAGTCAATTGAGGTGCCAATAAAGAGTGACAGTATTTGAGTACGCATGGCGGAATCTCATCAGGCCCAGCCCCTTTATTCGGATCTAACGATTTTAGTTTAGAGTCAACGTCTTCTTGTTTCAGGACACAAGACGTTATGTGAAGGGATGTTTCAAAGTTCAGGGGTTGAGGTGGTGTGTCTGATGCCGAAAACACGGAGGCAAAAAAAGCAGCAAACAAGTTGCAAATCGATTGAGGAGATGTTTCCTTTTGGCCATTGTATTGGTATTCATCAACACGTTGTCTGTTTGTTCGCATGTTGTTCACAAATGCCCAAAAACATTTGATGTTCGTGGGGATGGCCAAATTGATATTGTTAATATAATCTGTATAGCAATTATTGCTAAGAACTTTACATTGATTCCTGACTCGGCAAAACTCATCATAATCACTTTGTCTGTGAGAACACTTGAAAGTCTTGTGAAGAATTTTCTTTCTGACCATTAAGTGTCTGAGGTCAGGTGTGAACCAACAGGGAAACCTCCTACCCCCAATAGTTTTGGATGGAGTGCAATCAAGCACAGCTTCATGTATGAGTTCCACATAACTGTTGAAGGATTCCACCGGGTCGCCAATATCAAAATGAGTTGAACCAATAGTCCCACTAAGCCTTCTGTAGATGTCAGGCATATTACATTTCCGAAAATCAAGGCTTGAAGGGCGTTCAATATGGATGTCACAAGCTTGAAAGTCCACTGTGGTACTCAGAGCAGGGTGAATATCCTCCAATGGCAACAGGATGTCAAGTGCCGGCACAACGGTGAGTGGACGGGAACTGAAGATTAGGTCTAGCAGAACTCCACGAGCATTCAATATATTGTTGGATTGAGTAAGATGGTGGGCAGCAGCCATATCAATGATAGATAGTGATGCTCTTGAAGCTCCTATGGGCTCGGAGTCCACCCAATTTGTTTCCGGGGAGTTAAAATCCCCCAGTAGTATAATGTCATTATGTTCGATGTCAGAGTTTACCATTTCATCAACCATATCAGCATATTGAGCATAAATGTCAGGTGATTGTTGTGGAGGAATATAGACCCCACTGATTAAAAGACGAGAAGGGAGGGTTGCTCTGATTGATACAAATACAGTTTCAAAGCTAGGAACTGAGGGGACAAGTTCATTTGCTTTGAGAGAAGATTGGACTGCTATAAGGACACCACCTCCCGAGGACTTATGACTAGTGATGGGGGAACGGTCTTTGCGAAATATATTATAATTTGATAGTCCCAACTCTCCATTAGAAATGTCTTCATTGAGGTTGGTTTCGGTAAAAACAAGAATGTCATAAACACAAGTGGCTATCGCCTCACGCAATTCACGTAGCTTCGAGCGCAACCCATTTACATTTTGATAATAAATGGTGAGGCAGTTGCGCCGGTCACGATCTAGTTTTTTGAAGTGATTTTGGGAATGCCATTGCGGTACCTAATCGTAAGATTAGATTCTCCGCCATCTGTCCTTCTCTTAAGCTCATCTCTGAGGTCATTCAGGTATTGTCTTTCAGAAGGTGTTCTGTCACGAGAAATATTAACGTTGGATAATTCACCATCCAAGACATCTTTATTGAAGTTATTCATGAGTTCTGTGACGTCACTCGAGTTTTCAAGAATTATTTTGAGTGGTCTAGGCTTTTCTAAAGCAGTGCCTCCTAGTCGTTGAGTCTTAAAGGGCCGAGAAACAGCGGAGGGACAAAATTTCTCAATCAGATTGGAGGCCAAGTCATTGTCGTGCTTGATTCTTATTGCCACTGTCTTGCTATTACTTTCTGGTATTCCATGGACAAGCACATTGCGGGCACGACGACTCCGGTCCGCTGACTCCTCTAAAATTGCCTCAACTGTCATGGAATTGGGTCTGCTTGAGCGTAGGGAACTGACCTCCTTTTCAATTGATTCCACCCGTTTTTCAATATCAGAAATTCGTGGTTCAAAGGTGGAGATAGTGGCATTGATTGCAGCCATATCATCCTTGATGATAGAGATGTCCATTGGCATACCAGAGAGCCCATCCATTCTTTTCAAAATTTCTCCCATTTGCGAGAGCATCAAGGAGATGGGGTGTTGGTCTGGCAAGAAGCAATCAGCACGCCCGCAACGCCATTTACGGTGGCTATCAATAGCAAATTTATTATAATCAGAATCAGTAACACCGGCGCAGCCTGCATGAAACCATCGATCACAGTTATGGTCACACTGTATGCCTTTTTCTGTGTCAAGCACTTTCTTTACGCAAATGGCACATAAATATTTATCTGTGAGAAAGGACATATTGCACAATATCGTACAGTGGATGGTCAAAAGCTACTCAATCCACATCCGATTTCTTGGAATACTATGTTATTGAAATTTCAAATACCTAAATATAGGCTAATGTGTTTAGGTTATGTTTTAGGAGAGCTATGTTTGATTAACGAAATGACAAATTCTTGACAATAACTAGATAAACTCAATAGTAAATTATAAAATAGATATTAAATAACACTTTAAAAACAGATAAATATAAATAGTATAACTATAACAAAGTAAAAACTTTTAAAAATTGAAGACAAAAATGGAAAACTATTAAACTTATAACACAACAGCTGGTCCCTTGTGTGAGTGAGCTATAGCTGGAGAAAGCCTCAAGATTCATCATTCTCTCCCTGGGTGATCATCCTCTTAAACCGAGCAGCACTACAGTTAAAGAAATCAATGTCTGAAGGTAGGGTGTTTCCTGTGCGTTGCAATCGAACCATGGTACTGTGCTGTGCATATGATGTGGTGTGGTGTGTTGTGGCAAACAGCTCCCTGGATCTGGTTGAAGCTGGAACGTAGAAATAAATCAGTGCTAGAAGTTCCGGATAGCGAATCTCACCATTGATGATCTTGAAAAGAAACATAAGATCAGATGTCCTTCTTCGCAATTCTAGCGATTGCAAGCCCAGTGTTACAGCCAATTCATCAACAGGAACTTCAGAGAAGCGATATCCCAGTCGTAGACCCACCAGCCGGATAAAGCGAGTTTGAATGGATTGCAGTCTTTCGATAAGGAAATCCTGATACGGTGACCAGACGGTTGAACAATACTCAAGATGGGACCTAACCAAGTGACAGTAAAGAGTCTTCAAAGCTGTTGGGGATGTGAAGAAGCGAGAAAACCTTATTATCAGGCCCAGGACACTGTTGGCTCGTTTGCAGATGTAATTCACATGTAGCTCGGGGCTCAGATTCGGGCAACATAGAATTCCAAGGTCTTTTATCTCATACACTCTCCTCAGATTGACACCGTTGAGTGTATAGTCATTATGTATCACAGACTCAGTCCTATGGAAGGTTATGACGACACACTTGGATACATTGAGGGTCATAAGGTTATCAGAGCACCATTTCTCCACGATCAACAAGCTATTTTGAAGTGCTACACAATCATCTATGGTGTTGATGGACAAGTAGAGCTTGATATCATCTGCAAAGAGCAAATGCTTGACTCCTAATGCCTCTGATAAGTCGTTAATGAACAGGTTGAATAACATAGGACCCAGATGTGAGCCCTGTGGTACTCCAGATGATGCAATGAAACTCCTGTGAGTTGGCAAAAGCGTATTTCACTATGAGCTTGCGATTATCCAGGTAAGAAGAGAACCATTTCAGGAGCGGTTCATGGACTCCATAACGGGACAACTTGTCGAGCAGAAGAGGATGGCAAACACGATCAAAGGCCTTTGCAAAATCTAAATATATGGCATCAACTTGCTGGCGATTTGAAAAGGAAGATATAACATCAGATTGAAACAGCACTAAGTTTGTAGCTGGAGATCTGCCTGGAGAGAAGCCATGTTGTGATGAGGAGATATGGCGCTGAAGCAAAGGGAAGATCTTGGAGAGAACCAATTTTTCAAGCACCTTGGACAGGGTAGACTGTATAGCAATAGGCCTATAGTTTCCCGCTTCCGAGAGGGCCCCGGATTTATGGATAGGGACAATGTAGCTTGATTTTAGGGCTTCAGGGAATATTCCATTAGCTATTGACGCGTTAAAGAGATGCTGTAATGGTCCAGTTAGGGTGGAGTGACAGTGTTTAAGGACACTCGGTGGGATACAGTCAGGACCGCATCCTTTCCTCTCATCTAGACTAGTCAAAGATCTTTGAACGTCATCGTAGGTGAAGAAGCAGGAATTGATTGCATTGTACGATTCATGATGGTTTGAACTGGCGAGCTGTTGGGGCTTAGTGAAAACAGAGGCAAAGAACTCAGCAAACAATTCACACTGTTCCATGTTGTCGTTGGCTGTACGTCCATTGTATGTCAGCGTTGATGTGGCGGTTTGGATTAATATTAATATAGAATAATATTATTCTACCTTATTCTGTGACATTGGAAAACATGTTTCATAACTCTGACTACTGACGGTTACAATCTCAGTGTACAATGTCAGCAACTGAGGTATTGTGGAGACACCATTTGGATTTTAGGTTAACATGTTGACTGCCATGAGGGCCACCGGTGGCCCACACAACAATTTTAGCTCACGCCATGAGGACCACCGTTGGCCCTCACTAGATTTCAGCCTGGCGTCACAGCTGTTTCTACGGTAAAGTTCAATATTCATTGTTCCGAGTTCTGTGTTCCATGCAACCGGAAATGACCCCCCGAGTACAGAAATAGCTGACATCCGGTCTTTTGCCGCCATTTTGTGAAGTTATTGATGAGGTACACCGGTGGCCCTCATGGCGTGGGGGCAAAACTTTACATATGCCATATGATATTATATTTCAGCTGTTTTGTTGTGATGTTTATATTTTCTTCCCACGCACTGATCAGCTTTTGAGGTTAGGTGTTTAGTAAGTGACATTGATTCTTTTTGTGACAGGAACTAGTCTGTCTAAATGTCGTAAAAACTAGTTCAAATATATAAAAACGTATTTAGGGTTGCTTTATTTAAAAACCAGAGGACCGTTTTCTATCACATTTTATGAGCTTTCAGAATATATCATTAAAAATTACGTAATACTAAAAATGGCGCTACAATTTGTGTTTGATTTATAAAAGACGTGGGGGCCACCGGTGGCCCACATGGCGCACAGCGGCACGTATGACATGGACTACCGGTGGCCCTCATGGTGTCAGGTGGACATACAGTTTTACTACGGCGGCCTTAGAATTATACAATAAATTATTTACGCTGGCAGTCAACGTGTTAATATAGGTTATCTATTACCTTCTAAGTGTGAATGCAGAATATAATTTGAAAATTTTATTTTTGTAAGTAGGTTAAAGTAGGTTAGTCTATTTTTAGAACATTTGCCACAATAAATGTAAGGAAACATTTTCCTTAAATAAGTAGAAAATGTTTTAATTATTCTGGAGGCTTAAAGGCCATATTTATACCAAAGTTTAAATTTCTGTCTATTTGGAAAGTGTCTTAAGAATGTCAGTGAGTGAGTGAGTGAGTCTATTAGTCTAGGTATATTTCTTCTTATGGGGGTATCCTGCATATTGAGTTTATTAGTATAGAATATACTATTAACACGTTGACTGCCAGCTTAAATAATTTATTGTATCATTCTGAGGCTGCCGTAATAAAACTGTATGTCCACCTGATGCCATGAGGGCCACCGGTAGCCCATGTCATACGTGCCGCTGTGCGTCATGTGGGCCACCGGTGGCCCCCGCGTCTTTTATAAATCAAACACAAATTGTAGTGCCATTTTTAGTATTACGTAATTTTTAATGATATATTCTGAAAGCTCATAAAATGTGATAGAAAACGGTCCTCTGGTTTTTAAATAAAGCAACCCTAAATACGTTTTTATATATTTGAACTAGTTTTTACGACATTTAGACAGACTAGTTTCTGTCACAAAAAGAATCAATGTCACTTACTAAACACCTAACCTCAAAAGCTGATCAGTGCGCGGGAAGAAAATATAAACATCACAACAAAACAGCTGAAACAATATCATATGGCATATGTAAAGTTTTGCCTCCACGCCATGAGGGCCACCGGTGTACCTCATCAATAACTTCACAAAATGGCGGCAAAAGACAGGATGTCAGCTATTTCTGTACTCGGGTGGTCATTTCCGGTTGCATGGAACACAGAACTCGGAACAATGAATATTGAACTTTACCGTAGAAACAGCTGTGGCGCCAGGCTGAAATCTAGTGAGGGCCACCGGTGGCCCTCATGGCGTGAGCTAAAATTGTTGTGTGGGCCACCGGTGGTCCTCATGGCAGTCAACCTGTTAAACAGATTGTGCATTCAGAAATATTGAGCAGTAAGAATAATATAGGGCTAAGGAGATTTTAACTTATTGACCAGAATTTATTCAGATAGAACAATAATTTGCAGGAACGTTTGTAGTCAACATGTATAACCCAGCCCCAGCTAGTTAGGGCCGGATCTACCAACCCGCCAAATCCCGCATTGCGGGGGGGGGGGGGAGGGCAGGGCCCTCAGGTGAAACTTAGGGGGGAAAAGCCCTCAACCCCTTGATTAAAATAAAAAGTTAATAATCGGAACTAAGTAGAGTTCAGTCTTGGTTTTGAAGTCTCAATTTTAGTGTCTACAAAATGGAAAGTAGATACAAATTTCATTCTAAAGAGGCAAACAATGGTGAAAAGACCTTTCTATGAGCTTGTTAAAGATCACAGATACTCTGATGGAGAGGAAATGTTTAGAATAAAAGTGTTCAACCAGCTAATTGACAATATCAATGGGCAAATATGCAGAAGATTTTCATCTTAAGACAGCGTGGTTCAGTTGTACTTAGTTTTGTTCCCTAAATTCTTCTGTCCCTGTCAGTGAATGAGTTGGCGTCACTGGCAACGAAGGTTCAGACAAAATATCAAAGAGACATTCGCTCATCTTTACCAACTGAACTCATAACTTTATAAGAAAGGTTTCCTCTTGAAAGCCAAAGTAAAGATTGTTTTTGAACTTGCAAAGTTTTGTACATAGACTTTTAGTTTATTTCACCTAGTTTCCCAGAGGTACTAAATGCTATGACACTGTTTTTAACATTGCAGTGACAGTTGCCTCTGCTGAATGCTCCTTTACAACTTTGAAGAGAACAAAGATCTATTTGAGAAGCACCATAGGTCAAAAGAGATTTAATGACCTTGGAATAATTGCCATTAACCACAGGGAAGCTCTGAGTTGGACATCAATAAAACCACTAAGCTGCTTGCCAAAATGAAAACTAGGATAATCCA
>JAQJVL010006595.1:0-28192 GCA_035578905.1 Stictocephala bisonia | reverse complement strand
AATTCTATATCGATAGACAGTGGCTTACTTAAATGTGTATTTATTTCGTTTACGAATAGCAATCATTATTATGATTTTTGCAGTCGTGTTTTTTACTAATTAATGAGTTATATAAAAACCACGTTTTTAGTAAAAATTCCTTTTGTCATGTATATGTGATTCATATAACAAACCTATATACTTACAATTGATACCCTCAACACCGATTCCACCAGGAAATGAGCCATTAGCAAGACACGTAAACTTAACGTTTGTAATGAGGAATATGCTATACACAAAAAAAACTTAAATATTACACATATTTAATTACTCCTGTGTAATATCGCATTTACATTGTAAACAAGATTATAATATATTCCCTATAAATTTTACAATTTAAGGAAAATGTATTTCAACAAATTCTCAAGGACCTTGCAAACTTCCGGTTTTCAATTTTGATCCAGCCTGCTATTTCCGGTCGACCAGGTCCCAATCAACAAAGTTGCCTGAGGCAATTGACATCTGACATGAATCGATGTCCTTTGCCTTCCTATTGCAGATACACCCTTTGTGCCTACGCGCGGGGTAGAATTCCATTAAAGAGGGTGGGAGATAAATGCCTTATGTGTGGTCTTCAAAAACAATACTTATTCAACACTTGCAAACATATGTTTGAATGATTTATACATGCTTGTATTACAAGTTGAACACATTTTTTAATAATGATGGTTAATGTTGACAAAGTTTTTAATTTATTTGGTTTAGTCTCCTTAATGAACGTATGAAGAATAAACAAGTAACTGCTTTCAGAATACATACTTTCTAAGTAAAAAAACACAAATAAATATTCAAAGTAAAATTGTCATACATTTACAAAAAAGTAAACTTCTTTTTTAACAATAAGAGTGTACAAACGTTCCCTTTGATTTCAATTTTCCAAAAAAAATTCCTAATGATAGTTAAGAGTTATCTGAAACTATACAAATGAAATATACTTTGTTTCAGAGTTGGATAAGTATAAAAAGTAGATAATAAATAAATATTTGAAGGGAGCTACATTATTACGTTAGCAGGGATGGCAAATATTTTCAATATATCGATATATGGAATTATCGATATAATGCAAACCAAATATCGATCTAAAGATAATATAGAAAGATAAATATCGATCTAAAGATAATATAGAAAGATAAATATCGATATATTGGGTAACTGATATATCGAATTGTTAACGATTTACAGTATATGTTTAAAATTCTGCACTAACACTTATGTCATGGCCAAAAATACACTCATGTTTGGAGTCACATTCAGCCTACTGAATGTAAAAGTTAAATACCTCTATCTACACTGAACAAGTTGTGGTCTGTGACATTGAATGAAAAAAATTGAAAACTAGAATAACTATAACTTTATTTATTATGTTAATTATAAAATAATAATGTAATAGCATTGTTGTTTTTGTTTTTCACATTTTAAAATGCCTTTAGGCTTCTTAAAAACACTAAAAATTAAACAAATTAATTCACTAAAGCATTAAAATTAGCCATCTTGGAGTAAGCGTTGTCAACTCACACAGAACTTTATTTACCTGTTTCACGCACTGGTCTCAATAAACTACATTATAGTGCTTTAACCTCACGTAAAAAAACCCAAATAAAGTTACTTTATTATTTCAATGTAATGTTTAGTACGTATAAAAGACAATTGAAATGTGTTTTTTTTCGAATCGATGATTTTGAGGAGAGAGAATAATGTCATTATATTGTGGTGGTATGATATACCGGACCAAAATATTGATATGTCCCATATTATAGAAAGAAAATATCGATTATTTGAAACATATTTATTGGTATTTCCAATATATCAATATATCGTTGCCATCCCTATACGTTAGTGATGTGGAGTTGTTGAGGTTGGTGATAACGGTGTGAGATGTACCAGTTAACAAAGTTAGGCCAGTCTCTGGGGACCCGGGGCTTATTGGATCCTCAGTGTAAGGTGGGTTTCTCTCTACAGAAATATATTTCGAATCAGGTTTATCTTTAAAATATTTTGAAGAAAGGCAAAATAAAAACAGTTGCAACAAAAATGATTGGTAATTCGTGACGAAACTGTATTAAGTTATTACATACAACCAGTGGGTGGTCATTTCGAATTGTCCAACCAACCAGTTATTTACGAGAGTGGCCTTCATTCAAGTCATTTAACTCTGCAACAAAAACCTTAACTTCAGATATTTGGTTTCACAGCTTAAACCTGATTTTAATCTTTGAACATGAAATAAGTAAATCGAACGTTAAGGAAAATTTCAATGAAGTTACATAAATTGTGCACATTTAGTACATGGCTTTTATCAACCGATATGGACAATATTCAGTTGGTAGCTATGCAAAAATAAGAAAGTTTCATATATATCGTTTATGAATTTAATACTACGTAGCATATGTGGCAACTGGGTTGATTCATATTTTTTACGGATTTAAAATAGTTACGCATTTAGTTCAGGTATAATTTAGGATCTTTGACGTAACGTAAACCAGTATAAGCAATAATCTATCAAAGACTACGATCGAATTAGGGTCTTCAATCAAAAATTACTCTTGCAATTTTTTAAATAACATTTGTTAGCCTTCTTATAATTAGCAATATTCATGGGATGAAAAAATAATTCTTTGATATTTGTGATATTAATAAGTATTTACTGTTTTAAGGAAAAATCCGAAACGAAATCGCTATTAACTTAAGTGGCTGTTTGGCCTTTTTAGTTAGATAAAGGAGCTATGCAGAAGAAACCGTACGAAATCTTTTACTAAAGTTATGAGAATATAGTGGATAAAAGATACCACCTAACCAAGTGTTATCCAAAACTTGTAGAAAAATATATTTTTAAGAGCGTAACCAACTGTTTTTCTATATTTCAATGACATTTGTACAAATTTTTTGAGTTGAAATATATAAAATTTTCTTTGGCTGAAATAGTAGATTGATAATACAAAACATTGAATTGCTAGAGTTCACTATGAATGAGGGAGTTTTGTACTTTTAGACAATTTGTGGGGCTGGGTTGGGTAGGTGAGAACAGTGAGGGGTAGAGAGGAGAGAGAAATATTTTCTGTGTGTGTGTGTGTGTGTGTATTGGTGAGGCTCTTTACTACTTCTAGCGACAGTTGCGCGAAATGTAGAACTAAATTCCTTGGAGAACTGAGTTCCTGGATGAACATGGGAGCTGGAGTAGTCGGTCATTTTAGGTTTCTTCTCCATAAGAACGATGTTAAATGGTTAAGCGCGTATTTTATACATAATTTCCCATACAATTAATTATGATTTACATGTCATTTTAAGATATTGAATTCGTAAATATTGGATAATTATCAAATTTTAATTGTTTGTTTTAATGTATGATATTACGTGCTCAAATTTATTTTAGTTTAAAATAAAAAGTTGAAATTAAAACACACAACAAGTAAATGTACAAAAACTCAGTAAAATTGCAAGTGTCGTTGAAAAAAAAGGAAAGTTAGTTATGTTATGCTTTTCAAAAGTAATTTACAAAAGCTAATGGAATATACTTTTTTACATCGCGGTAAAGTATGGATATTAATTGATTATACCGCTTTATTGATATTGAAATAATATTCATTAAAATGTTTCTTTCAGTGGAAACGTTCTTAACACTTTATATGCTATTTATACCCTTTGTTTTATTTTATGAAACACGAACAAAAATGTTACTTTATTTTCAAAAGATTTATTACCATAGAGACGTATGGAATAAGTTTTAAATTGAAGTAAATTAGATAAAGTATAACACATTATTACTTTTAAAAGGTAAGCTTGTATACTAAGTCAATATGAAAAAACAATTTTAAATTCGATAATCATACGAGCAACGGATTAATTATTATGGTGTAAAGTTGGTTGAGTGGCCATCACTTTATCCCCTAATCTCTCGTAAAAAACCTTTTAAGAACTATCCTATATTTGAAACGAAAGCATTCCACAAAAATAATACAAAACATTTTGACATTTTTTATTTTTAAGAAGATAATTATGATTAATGAAATATGTTTTTATATTTAATTCGTAAAAAATGAGACATTTTACAGTACTCTATCAGCAAAATGGCTAAAATAGATTTTAGTTTTAAAACTTTTATTTTGATATGCCTTTGTTTCCAATATAAACGTAGAGAAATGCCAAAGGTATGAGTGTAGGAACTTCAAAAGGTATATTGCTAACTCGAAGAGGATACTTGAAGTAGACCGACAAGCAATGGTTTGAACTGGACCGCACCCCAATTACGCCACTCAGTGAACAGGGCTGATCAACTCGTAGTTAAATGATGCTTTTACTTACGAGGTTGCTCATTAGTGCACTTGAGTTCAGGCTAGTAGCAATTTGCAACTGTACAAGTCATGCTTAATATTGTATCTCTATTTTAGCTGTAATAAGTAAAACTAATTTAAAATGTGTTTTGATACCCTATAAGTCTTTATTTGATTTATGTCGTATCATTAATTAAAATGATTGATGCATGACACATCATATAAAACAAAAATTACATCATGTGACATATCCTAAAAAAGTTAGAAGTTGTAAAACAATTGTTTGGAATTATTTAGAGACCTTTTAATTGACAAATACATAATTTACAAAATCATGGTTTCTGAAATTAAAAAAATACTAAACTTAAATTAGTGCAGTATTCATTAATGTTTTTAACACTTCAGGGTGTCGATTCCGATATTAATTAAAATTTATACCACTACGAAGTCTTCTTTAGCAAAGATTTTTACAGACAAATGATAAGTTCTTAAAAGTGATAATTACTTGCAATTTTGTTTCTTTATGACCGTGAAGAGGATAAAGTATTCGAAACATGTTAACAAATTGAATAAAAATATTGTTTATTTAATTCGTACATTCATTTACCTAATACATCAATGATATTTTTAATAATATAACAACAGGTTTCATAATTGTAATGCTTATATAAACGAAGCTAATATAATGCTTAGAAACTGTTATAAATACTGGACGTTTTTAACCTATCCGGCGCAATTTCCGTTTAGTTGGGGCTCAGATTTAATGATTGATTCAGTCTTAATATATGTCCTGAATATTTTATAATAGAATTTTATTACACATTATAAACAGAAAATTGGCAACAAGGCAGTATTGTTCAAAGAAAGTAAGCGTTATCTATATTTATAAAAGAGGATGTTTGTATATATATGTATATATGTATGTTTGAAGTTTATGCGCTGCCAAACCATCCAACCGATCGCCATGTCTTGTATACTCCCGAGATGGTTTCTGTGAAGTTTGATGCAGATCCGTTCATAGGGTCCCGCCCCACGGGCTCCAAAAATCCCATGTTATTCAAATGGGAAATCTGAATTGTTTACAAAAAACATATGACTGTGTGGTTTAATGTAGTTTCACATGCCATAAGCAGATTTAAGTTCTCACAACAACAGTACTGTATATGTTTTGATTTATTGTAGTTCTACATTTCACCTTGAGAGTGTAGCATGGTTTTGTCTATAATTCTTTTTTTTTTTGCTTTATTTTGGTATGTCAATGAAAAATGAAAGGCGAGACAATGTCCGCCGGGTTCAGCTAGTCTAATATATTAGAGATAGGATAATTACTAGAATTCAACATGAAAAAGGTTTAAGATAAGTTAAACCACTAAGTAGCAAAACACCAGCAGATGTTAGACGTAGACGTTAGACGTTAGACCTGTTATATGATAAGTATGAATTTATTATATTTTCCTAGATTAAAATCGTCTGAATGTTATAAGTTTAAGTTTATGAGAAATAAACTACAAGGAAAATACGTGCAGTAATTTTGTTTTATTACGTTGCCCTTTTCTTCTAGTCACACCTAATGATTCAAGATTTTAAAATATTTTACCAAACACGTGTTCTGGGTTCTGGGGGGTTAGTTTGTAACAGTCAAATAAGGAAATTATTTCAATATAAGATTCATTATTAGAATCGCCCTATAGTTTCCAACATACTTTGTGACTACCTTTAATATCTCAATAACATGTTAAAGATCTATGAGTTCATTATAAGCTCTTAAATATAATAATTTGCTGTGCATTATTTTATTGAGACTAAATCAATATTACTGTCCTTCTCAGCACCCTCTATAGATTGGAGGTCACTCAGTCGGAAACACCTGACTCAATCCACCCCAGATACCTTAAGCTCTTCAGCTGTGAGTGAAGGCCAATCCCCGAACTTTAGACACATATGTGCTCGGATTTCTCTTAGTGTAATGCTTTCTAACTATTATTATATTATTTATAAAATATATATTTGATAATAATTAACTATAAAATGGAAGTAGTACTGATTGGAGTAAATTGCAGGGCAAGTAATTAAATTCAATAAAATATTTTAAATAAATAATTGATTTTGTTACGAATTAGCTTTTTGTTTGAGTAAAATATTATATTAAATAAATTTCATTCAATAAAAAATATAAAACTCATATTCTCAATAAAATGCATGCATTAAAACCTTTTCCGTTTGCAAAATATTTAGAGATAAAACCATCCTTCAATCAATAATTTACTTATCTTAAATAACCCTTAATATTGTCTTGGATGATTTATAAAACAAGTAGTGTATGAATGTTTTTTCTCAGATATTCAGTTGATGCAGGAAAACACACAGTCTTTATAAATCTTCAATTTCGTTCAATGGAAAATAAACTTTTATTTTTTGAATACATAATGCTCAAATTCAAACATTTTAAAACAATTTAAGATATTAATAAGTTAATAATTAACGTGAGCTATAAAGTTTAGCCATTAACATTCATTTAATTAAATGTCTGTTAATATTAAATATCTCTTAGAAGTCGATTTAGTCTGAAGATAACTTACTTAGTTTCACCGAAATCAATCATGAATCTGCAATGTGTAAAAAGTGTGTAATTTCGTTATGTAATGAATGTTTTAGCGTTTTATAAGCCCTATAGTAAACACATTTTGTTAAATGCTGTTTTTAAAACTTTTAAACATATGTTGCAAATGTAACGAAATTACTTTTACAGAACCAAACTATAAATCAAAATAATATTTATCTGAACCCAATAAAAGTCAAAACAGATATAAACTAAGACATGTTAATACTAAACTTAACCTAAAACAATCCTTATATTCTATGAGCCTGTGATGATTATGTTTAGCTAGTTCTAAGAAATTATTTACGCATAAAATATAACGATAACGACTACTTAAACTAGTAAGAACAAACGTTCTCTGCTACAGAAAGGTCTTGTGTGACAAATTCATATATTTACCATGAAGTTAAAGCCCATTCAAACAAAGACACACTTCCTCAATTAGAACGCTGGGAGTCTAATTTCACACGTGACGTCACGCTCGAGAACTGTTTAGCTAAAATATCTGCACAGAACAGGTTCCATTACGTCACATCCTCTGCATCATGACGTCATATCACGAATATTGTTATAGAAGTAATATTATCAATTGTTTATATGCTATGTTTTATAATAGATTTATCTTATTAAAATTCATTATAATTACAGTAAATTATTTTAACATAATATATATAAATTATGACCCCTCCACTCAAACATACACCAACTTTGGTGATGACTCTCCAACCAACCATGTACTTAATTTGATGATGTTTCTTCTAACCACCGTCCTTATGACTATTCTAACGTACGCTAATTTTGACACCTCCACCACCATACACTTATGTT
Source organism: Stictocephala bisonia (assembly GCA_035578905.1). Classification (NCBI taxonomy): domain Eukaryota; kingdom Metazoa; phylum Arthropoda; class Insecta; order Hemiptera; family Membracidae; genus Stictocephala; species Stictocephala bisonia. Next base: position 20,458 of record JAQJVL010006595.1, on the reverse strand, counting down.
GATGATGACCATCCTACCCATCCTTGCACGTACATCGGCTATGAACCTCCCAACCCTTCATACACGTACATTAGTTATGACCATCCCAACGTACGTGTAGGGGTAGATAGGGTGAGTGTACCAGTTACCGACCAATTGAATGAAAATACATTGTATTAAGTGATATGTATTATATTTATAAATGTTGATATAACCAGTATATACTTAAAAGCTTTTAAAATAATGGAAATGCAACTTTTACAGCATAGTCTTTGTTTGGTAATCACGGGGAATTTTTATGAGTGACACTACTGGTATTATGTCTGACAACTACATGTGCTAAAGGTAAGCAAATATTTATGTTATTCTGTAATATGATCTAAAATTGACAACTAATTTTAGATCATATTAGTGTGTGTATGTGTTTTACTGAACTAAAACATACACTTACATCAGTAATGACCATCCAACCCTTCATACACGTACATTAGTTATGACCATCCCAACCCTTCATATACGTACACTAGTTATGACCATCCCAACCCTGCATACACGTACATTAGTTATGACCATCCCAACCCTTCATACACGTACATTAGTTATGACCATCCCAACCCTTCATACACGTACATTAGTTATGACCATCCCAACCCTTCATACACGTACATTAGTTATGACCATCCCAACCCTTCATACACGTACATTAGTTATGACCATCCCAACCCTTCATACACGTACATTAGTTATGACCATCCCAACCCTTCATACACGTACATTAGTTATGACCATCCCAACCCTTCATACACGTACATTAGTTATGACCATCCCAACCCTTCATACACGTACATTAGTTATGACCATCCCAACCCTGCATACACGTACATTAGTTATGACCATCCCAACCCTTCATACACGTACATTAGTTATGACCATCCCAACCCTTCATACACGTACATTAGTTATAACCATCCCAATTCTTAATACAACTACATAAGGTATGGCCATCCCAAACCTTCATACACGTACATTAGTTATGACCATCCCAACCCTTCATACACGTACATTAGTTATAACCATCCCAATTCTTAATACAACTACATAAGGTATGGCCATCCCAACACTTCATACACGTACATTAGTTATGACCGTCCCAATTCTTAATACAAGTACATAAGGTATGGCCATCCCAACACTTCATACACGTACATTAGTTATGACCAACCCAATTCTTAATACAAGTACATAAGGTATGGCCATCCCAACCCTGCATACACGTACATTAGTTATGACCATCCCAATTCTTAATACAATTACATAAGGTATGGCCATCCCAACCCTGCATACACGTACATTAGTTATGACCATCCCAGTTCTTAATACAAGTACATAAGGTATGACCATCCCAACCCTTCATACACGTACATTAGTTATGATCCCAACTCTTCATACACGTACATTAGTTATGACCATCCCAACCCTTCATACACGTACATTAGTTATGACCATCCCAACCCTTCATACACGTACATTAGTTATGACCATCCCAACCCTGCATACACGTACATTAGTTATGACCATCCCAACCCTTCATACACGTACATTAGTTATGACCATCCCAACCCTTCATACACGTACATTAGTTATAACCATCCCAATTCTTAATACAAGTACATAAGGTATGGCCATCCCAAACCTTCATACACGTACATTAGTTATGACCATCCCAACCCTTCATACACGTACATTAGTTATAACCATCCCAATTCTTAATACAACTACATAAGGTATGGCCATCCCAACACTTCATACACGTACATTAGTTATGACCATCCCAATTCTTAATACAAGTACATAAGGTATGGCCATCCCAACACTTCATACACGTACATTAGTTATGACCAACCCAATTCTTAATACAAGTACATAAGGTATGGCCATCCCAACCCTGCATACACGTACATTAGTTATGACCAACCCAATTCTTAATACAATTACATAAGGTATGGCCATCCCAACCCTGCATACACGTACATTAGTTATGACCATCCCAATTCTTAATACAAGTACATAAGGTATGGCCATCCCAACCCTTTATACACGTACATTAGTTATTGCTATCTCAACACTTCATACACGTACATTAGTTATGATCATCCCAACCCTTCATACACGTACATTAGTTATGATCATCCCAACACTTCATACACGTACATTAGTTATGATCATCCCAACCCTTCACACACGTACATTAGTTATGATCATCACAACCCCTTCATACACGTACATTAGTTGTAACAACACGTACATTAGTTATGACCATCCCAACCCTACATACACGTACATTAATTGTGACCATCCCAACCCTTCATACACGTACATTAGTTATGACCATCCCTAACCTTCTTACACGTACATTAGTTATGACCATCCCTAACCTTCATACACATACATTAGTTATGACCATCCCTAACCTTCATACACGTACATTAGTTATGACCATCCCTAACCTTCATACACGTACATTAGTTATGACCATACCAACCCCTCATACACGTACATTACGTGTAACCAACACGTACATCAGTTATGAATATCCCAACCCTTCATACACTTACATTAGTTATGACCATCCCAACCCTTCATACACGTGCATTAGTTATGACCATCCCAAACCTTCATACACGTACATTAGTTATAACCATACCAAACCTTCATACACGTACATTAGTTATGACCATACCAACCCTTCATGCACGTACATTAGTTGTAACCAACACGTACATCAGTTATCAGTTATGTGATACAATATTGGAGAGCATTTTTACTTTTTAACAGTTGTTTGTCAATAAACTGTTTCCAAGATATTACTTTATTATTGTTTCCCATTTAAATTCAAATAAATGTTTAAATCCTAAGTTTGCATATATAAAAAATGTCTTTATACTGCTCTAAAAAGATTCAACCTCCTGTTACACTTCTTTTTACTCCAAATTTAATAACGTTTATGGTTTTTGTTTGTAAAACCATAACGATTCTGTATTTTTTTCATACGAACTTATAAAATGTAGATGGCAATACGTTGCTATCTACAATATTACTGGGTATGTATCTATTTTCAATGGTTACGGACCCTAATTTCTCTGTAATAACGCACGGGATAAATGACATAGACGACAAATGCATGTAAAGTTATGAATGCAGTATTAGACAGGTAATCAATAACAGCGATTGAGAATTTGCGAGAGTGAAATATTAGCGAGCCGTTTTATTGTTGTACACGCAACCTTCCGTGCCATGAAACATACAGCAATTGCTACTTAGTACATTTCAGTTGTACATGTCTTTGAATATTTACTTCAGTCAAGTACATTTGTACATTACTGGTATAAATGTAGGTAAATAACGATTTATTTTACTGTCATCAAAATAGTAGGATTAATCCTACCGGTATTTATTTTATAATGTTATACGAAGTAAATAATCCTAGCATACAAATTGTGTAAAATAAACAATCTGTTCAATATAAACATATACACACCATTTTTATGTCATAACTCACCCTCCAGATATTTGGTTAACTGTACCTCGTCTGGTGTATATTGAGGAATAAAAAAGAAAATAATAATCATAAAAAACACCCTTTATACTATACATTGGTATTGGCCCACCCACCCGCCCTAACACGTAAAATTGTATTGCCGTTAATCAGTGAAAGTGGGATATTCGATCAGGTGTGTTACCACAGAAGGTGAGTAGGTCGATCAAGTGTGTTTACTAGGGTGGGTAGGCAGGTCTATGAGCCGTAAGTATTAGGATGGGTAGGTACATCAAGTCTAGTTAGTTTATTTAACTGCTTAGCTAGTAACTCACGAGCCACCACTACACCCTCTCTCCCACAAATACAATAATTGACGACAAATACAAGTTTAGTTATGTTTCTTTCCAAAGCTGCCTCTCCATATTGACTCAGTTAGGACTTGTGGCTATATCCAATCAACAGAGTTTCCTTCAAAGTCTCCATAACTACATTTCCTGTCCTGATTGAGACTTTATTTCAAACTTAGAACGTTAGAAAAACTTTAGGCACAACGTTCAATTCATTTAGCTAACGGTATGTATTATATTCTATAAAAACATAAGGTATATACGACTTATACAAGGTAAATAATATCGACTTACCAACAGCGGCAAATATGTGTACATACAAGCATGTTCGTAAATAGAAGGAATCGGCATGGTTTTATTTTCTTATCATGATTGGCAATGAGTATTTTATACGCTAATAAACTTTTAAAATACTATTCCACATAACTCTTTCTCAGGATCAATACAACCGTACGTACATGGGTGGTTGGGTGTGTCAATAAGATGTACATGTCTTTTGCCAAAAAAATACATGTACATATTATTGACAATAACATAATAATACAGTACTACATAACTGTATTATGTAGTATACACAGCAAACAATCAACAAGTATGGGAGAGTCAATTTAGATGAAATATTCTGGAGCAGTTCAAAATGAAAACATTCGGGTGGCATCCCAACTCTTCCCAGTACAGCCCCTTGAGAAATACCGGCCTGTAATATGGAAAGTGCTCTCTAGATAGCAGGATCATACACACCTGTCTAACTAGTGACTAGACTGTGGGTGGTGTATGCCTCAGAGAGAACAAAGTGCTGTGAGGTGCATCAGCAGTGTAAACACTATTTTATTTCTTTTAACAGTTATTAGAAGTAATAAGGGCCGGAAGAAGGACCAAACAACATTGAGGCATACTCTAATTTGAAACCAATCTTGAAAGTTCCAATAGGAAAAGAACGTTTTACTTAAGTATCATTTTACAGGTGATATCTGCGAACAACCTCGCATTTAACTCTAGTTTCTTTATACTAGAATATGCTGTGAAGTTAAAATTTTATTTGTTGATTTCACAATGGATACAGCAGATGTTGTAACAGATGTCAAATTACCAACTGTGAGGCTTCCAAGTTTTTCAAGAATTCACCACGCCAAAATTGCATAGGAGGCTTTCAATCTAGAAAGTCTTTAGTTGAGTTTTATACGCCTTCGGGGCTGTGGAAATTGTTATTCAATTAGGAAATATATTGTAGAGATGGACCTGTCTCAGAGGGAAATGTCAGTTAAGTTACTGTTCTGTGCCATACAGTTGTCCTTCATATGTTGCATATTCGCGAATGTTCAGTATCTGAATCAAAGCTCAATAATTAATGAAAAAATATTTGTTTGTATATTGTAGAGGTAGGGTAAAGACAATATTTTTAGTTTTTTTGGTATTACCTACAAATTTACTTAAATCAACTTTATTAAATACATTTTCTAGGAGTCTGAGTACTCTAAACAGCTAATTACTCACACAGGATCTCCACCATTTTATGAGCTTTTTTTCAAAAATATAATGTTTTTAATATTGTATATTCATTCTTATTAATTATTATATTGAGAATGTTTTCGTGAATTTTATGCTTATTTGATCATGTTTAATTATAAAAAATAACATGAAAACGCATTTTAGAATTTTTCAGATTTTTTAACAATTCGTACATTTTTCATCTCATTACAAAACAAAAAACTATTTTATGCTTCATAATACTTCTATTTATATAAAAAGTTACTAAAGAGCAAAAACACATTTCAGCAGAAGAAGGTGCTAATTATGTAGCAGGGGAGTTTCGGTGGTAAAAAGTTAATAAAATACGGGGGGATATTTATGTATTCTCAGACTTTTAACGCGATTTTCCGAAAATTAAAATTTTTAAACATTTAGTTAAATAACTTTCTAAGTTCTTGAGGTAAATTCTTGACATTTTTACCACTTTAACAATAAAGCATTTACTAATCATATTGGTATTTTCATTCTTGTACATCATAAAATAAATATTTTAAAATAAAAAATGGTACAATTGTTCTTCAAATTATACTAAGGTTCTTATACCAATAAATATAAAGTAAACCATAATAAATAAGAAAATGTTTACTTTTTAAATAACTTAAAAATTAAAAGATTTTTTAAAACTTTTTGTTTCACTACCCCCACGATAGAATAAATTAAAAACTGTAAACATATTTTAAATTTTGTTGCCGCATTTGTTATATTTACATACTTTTTAAGAAATAAAATAAGGGACAGGAAGACAAAAACCATGTATATAAAAAAATGGCGAAATGGTGGCGGATCCTCTTAATCCATAATACGTCGTCTTCAGTACGTGAAAATAAATAAATGCCTTCCCCTCTCACATATATAACTGTTGTAGTTTGCGTTGCTCCTCTCTCTGTCTTTGTTTTACTGCCATGGTGGCATATCATGCATGTCTCTATGGAACATTTATTTATAATTTTCAGGTGTGACACAAAAACCTCATGGGAATATACCGTATTCAGTCCTAACCTGTACAATGGGTTTCTGAATCTTTTATACAACATAATAATTATACTTATTTTATAATATAAACTGTAAATACGACGAAATTATAATGAATTCACAATGTCTGAAACATTATTTAGAATTTTATTACCACATAATATGATTTAGAATGAATATATACTTTTTATCGTTATGATATAACAGGTGAGCATTTACATAAAATATTACTTATAAGGTGAATAAACACCAGAGATATGAATACAACAGACATCTGTAGGTGCTGTTCTTTAAATTGTGGGTGGGTGGGTGAGCCAATACCTTCAAACGTGTATGAGCGGGTGGGTGAACCCCTGTGCCACAACACCACTGTATGTGTGGGTGGGTGGGGGACACTAAAAGGTAACATTGGTTTAACATCCAAAAGAAAAGAGCAGTTGAAATGAAAAGGAAATAAATTCATAGAATGTAGGGATTTCGGGGTCTCATCCCCAGCATATCTCTAATCCTTGAAATTGAAATATATTCGTACATCTACTACATTACACAGTAATTATATATAGACCCTTGTATCCAGACATAAATTACTTAAGTAGTAAAGACAGTTAAAACACATGCAGATCAAACTTTTTCTGTTTTGTTATTACATTATTTAACAGTTAGCAATAAAATAGTGTTTAACCTAGGTACCGTGTATTTTTTTTTTTCAAAACAAAACTTACTTTTATGGGGGGGAATCTGAAATCTGAAGAGTGAATAGTGGTGGGGTTGGGGTTAGTGATGATGGCGGTGTGGAGGTGACTTGGGGAGGGGGTTAACAAAGTTATACAGGCTAGGCTCTGGGGACGCGGACTTATTGGATCTGTCTGAACGTCTCAATGTGAAGACGGATGTCTATTTGGTGAAATACATTTTGTATTAAGGATATTGTATTTTCACTAAAATTAAACAGTCTGGAGATACGAAATGATGAACAGTAGACGTAGCCTTTTCTGTACGTTTCTACATGCCTTTACAATATTATAATACAGTTTATTTATTAAGTACAAATTAATTGAAAGTATTATATTTATTGTAGTTAGGGAAAACTCTAGTTTTATAATATTTGGTGGTAAAATAAATTTTTATTCACTCTTATAGTAAAAAACTACACAAATATTATAGACATTTGAACACAAACCTATAGTAATGATTAAGAAGCATTTATCATAATGAAAATCGAAATGAATAACAAAACGATTCAACAGTTACTATACTGGTATTTATTTCCTTAAACTAGTAGAATGTGAAACTATTTGACTGTTTAGGGGTTTCTCCTCATAGAATGCAATACTAATACTATGAATGAAAATATGCTGAAGGATAACCAGCTTTTACTAAAATAGGCTATTTAATAAGAATTTATAGTTTTAAATGTTATACTAAACTTTTCCATAAATATTGGATCCTTGGTATTCTTAGTTGACATTAAATATGAGCTTTAATCTAAGAGGAGGAAACCAAAATTGTCCCAAACTCTAAGCAAGTTAAGATTAATTTAGTAATTTTCTTCCAACTCGACAAGTTTTGTCAATACAAATTAATGTTCCTATCTCAGTTAGAGTCAGGCTCGCTTTGTTTCAAACTTAGAGCTTCCTTAATGTTATAATTGACGAGGAACAGAAGACAGCATTAGCTGACGTATCTCTTTGTTTAACCAATCAAATATTATATTGTTACTTCCCGGTAAACGCCAGCTAAACAAGTTAAACGAGAGGAGGAATTTAAATAATTTTTCGATTATTAGAATTTGTACTTGAATTTGATCACTTCATTAAGTCACTTTCTAAAGCGCCTATCTATTTTATTGTTTAGTTAGCATTAAGAAATAATCTAAACTAAATCAAATGGCATAAACATGATAAAGCGTGAAATTAACAAAAATTATTATACGTTGACAGTAAGACATTGAAAACAAATTCATGATGGACATACAGTATATTTACTCCAATACAGTGCTAGCAAAGTTATACAAGTGGTTAGGATGTTTACTGAAGAATATCAACCTTCATTAATCATTCTGAAATTTAACCTACTTACAACCAATTTTTAAGCAAGCTAGTATTAAAACATGAATACTAAAGGACAGTATTTAAATTTTCCTAGTCTCCCACGCTCAAACACATATCATATAGATATTAATCGTTAAAAAAAAAAAAAAAAAAAAAAAAAAAAACTATTTAAGGAATTATGAACGTGAATACTAAATAGATTATATAAATAACTTTTATTTTGTTTGACTGGTTACTTTTGGTATTTTATTTGTTATTATGAAACGAATACTTTTTTTTATCTCGGTGTTAGTCAAGTATAATAGAATATACCCATGTTCATAAAACCGATCAAAGACGGCGATGCGATGTCAACTATTACAGGACAGTAAGTGTACAGCTATCGAACTGGTAGACAACTATTTCGTAAATACAAGAGGTGAATCATACATATTACACTCAAAGGTACATGACCTGCCCCTGCCTCTATCTCTGTCTGGTTTACTATCACTGCGGGCGTGCGTCTCCCGTGGAGCATCGATTCACTTACTGGTCATACACCGTATGTACCCTCACATCGTACCTCTCATCATGCAGTAAGTGTACAGCTATTGAACTGGTAGACAACTATTTCCCAAGTACGAGAGATGAATCACACTTGCACTCCCTCAGAGATATATGACCTGTCTCTATCTCTGTCTGGTTTACTATCACAGCGAGCGTGCGTCTCCCGTGGAGATAGGGATGGCACCGATATATCGGAAATATCGATAAATATGTTTCGATATATTAGTATCGATATTTTTGGTCCGATATATCATATCACTACATAATAACGTTTTTCTCTGTCCTCAAAATAATCGATTCGAAAAAAAAATACTTTTAAATTGTCTTGTATGCTTATTTTACATACATTGAAAAAACAAAATAAGTTTATTTAGTTTTTTACTTGAGGTTAACGCACTAAAATATAATTTACTGTAGACCAGTGTGTGGAACACGTAAATAAAGTTCTAGTTAGTTGACTACGCTGACTCTACCGTGCCTTATTGAATTAATTTGTTTAATTTTTAGTGTTTTTAGGAAGCTTAAAGGCATCTGTAAATGTGAAAAACAAAAATAGTAATGCTATTACATTATTATTTTATAATTAATATAATAAATAAAGGTTTATTCTTATTTTGAATTGTTTCATTCAATGTCACAGACCACAACTTGTTTAGTGTAGATGAATGTATTTAATTTTTACATTAAGTTGGCTATTCTAAATAGTGACAGCGAAACATGAGTGAATTTCTGGCCATGACATAAGAGTTAGTGCATAATTTTAAACAGATAAAACATTTACCTCCATTTCTCGACAAAACTCGAAGACAGCGATATAACAGTCAGTAACAGCATTTGCACAATTATTATTATGTTACTAAATAGCCTCTCAGCATAAAAAACACCACATTACAATGAATAAAAAAGAAATTTCTGTTAAACTCACTATAATCATATGTAACGTCGAAAATGTACAGTAGTTTCGTAAATACATTTGTCAATACTCAAGGAGGCGCTCAGCGCCTGCAAACTAAGTGATACTTCGTGATGCAACAAAATATCAGCTAGGAGATTGAGGTAGGGAAGGGGGGAAGGCCGCGGCCTTGATTGGAATGCGGAAAGCTCGTAACTAGGTTATCATATAGATGGTTATCAGTCGTTTAAAAGGCTTAAAGGGATTTAAATGCCCGCGCTTCCTCCACTCACACCTATAAATATTGTACTGTAAACGCCCTACATGGTGTTACTTTGGGGGCTTTACCGCTACTCAAATTTATCATTGTTAGCGATGGCAACGATATATCGATATATCAGATATCGATAATTATGTTCCGATATATTATATTGATATTTTAGTATTAGTATCGATATTTTATATCGATACTATGGCCACATAGATATTTTCATATTTCGATATATCAAATCACTAAATATTGACGTTATTCTCTATCCTCAAAATCATTACCACTCGAACAAACACATTTAATTACCTCTTATGCGTACAAAACATGCATTGAAATAATAAAGTAGCTTTATTTAGTATATTCATTGTTAAAGCCTCCTGAGCTGATATACAGTATATATATATATATATATATATATATATATATATATATATATATATATATAACAAATAATAAGATTAACGTACCTTTGTCGTCTTCAGCTACAAAATATTTTATTGGATTACCGGTTTCAGAGCAAGAACTCCATGGTCACATCTACTGTACGTTGTCAAAATAGTCACATTAAAAACATACTGTGACCATCATACCAGCCGGAAGTATTATCATGAGTTTTATTTTTATTTTTGTAAATATGTAAGTTTTTGTATAATGTTTTTAATGTGACTGTTTTGACAACGTACAGTGGATGTGACCATGGAGTTCTTGCTCTGAAACCGGTAGTCCAATAAATAGGATTTTGTAGCTGAAGACAACAAGGTACGTTAACATTATTATTTTTTATTTAGTATTTTTACGTGAAGTTAACGCACTAAAATGTAGTTTAGTGAATATGGTTAACTTTTAGTGTTTTTAAGAAGTTTAGTGCCATATTTAAATGTTAAAAACTAAAATAACAATGTTATTACATTATTATTTTATAATTAGCAGAATAATTAAAGGGATGGTTATTATTTTGATTTTTTCCCCTCGCCACCACCGACTACAACTTGTTTCGTACAGATAATGCATTTAATTTTTATATTCAGTAGGCTATTATAAATAGTAACAGCAAAACATGAGTGTATTTTTCGTCATGACTTAAGAGTTAGTGCATAATTTTAAACATATAAAAAATGATGTACAGACATCACTTACAACTCGATACATCGGTTACCCGATATATCGATATTTTTCTTTCGATATTACCATTAGATCGATATTTGGTTTGCCATATATTGATAATTCGATATATCGATATATTGACAATATTTGCCACGTGGAGATCGATTCACATTCTCAGGGTGACACACGCCTCATGGTCATACACCGTATGTACACTTACATCGTACCTCTCATGAACGAGTAGCCGTACATCTATCGATCTGGTAGACGACTATTTCACGAGTACGAGAGGTGAATCATACTGCTTCTCTCTTATAGATAAATGACCTGTTTCTATCTCTGTCTGTTTTACTATCACAACTTGCGTGCGTCTCCTGAGTGCATCGATTCACATTCTCAGGGTGACACGCAACTCATGGTCGTACACCGCATAAAGACTGTATTACTCTTCGGAAATATTTCGAATACAGAATACTTGTTTTGTGTGACAATTATTTTGAAACGGAGCTTCAAACTTATTTTAACTTGCTTATAAAGTATTGTCATTGCTTAAGAATATAATATAGAGAACATATCTTATTTAGGAATTTTTGGGTAATAATGAACCGGCTATCCAATAATAAATGGGTTAGTACTGACTGATAGCATTGTTTAAAAAAACTAAATAAAAATGTACTATAGCAATATTCTACATTTGAACGATGATAAGAATAAAATACACAAACTAACAATGAGTATAAATGAACGAATTAATGTCTTTTTTTAAAGGCGGATTTAGGACTATGAAGTCCTCTCTTCCACTCAACCTTGTATGAGTACTTACTTACATTCAGTTTATGAGCACTTACTAAATAAACTGACATATCTTTCAGAAGTAAGTATGACTGATTTTAATATTATAAATTAATAATAGAAGATGACTTTTTTCCTGGACTTAAGAAAATATGGTGAGACGACATATTGTATTCAAAATATAGAATAAAAAAATGCAGTAATAGGTTCAATCATAAAGTAATACATATGATTGAACATAAATGTATTAGCATTTATTGCTAATACATTTATGTATTAGCAATAATACATAAATAATACATAATACATAATTTCCGGTCACACGGAACACAGAACTTGGAAATGAATATTGAACTTTACCGTTAAAACAGTTGTGGTGCTAGGCTAAAATCTAGTAAGGGCCTCCGTGGCCCTCATGGCGTGAGCTAAAATTATTAACTTATGGTAAAAATGCAGTAATAGGTTCAATCATAAAGTAATACATATGATTGAACATAAATGTATTAGCATTTATTGGCGTTTTAACAATAAATAATAAAAATATTACACAGTATTTGTTGGTAACAAAGTAGGATACTAAAATGAACTGAAATGTCGACAAATTTAAAATTAATTTAATTTATAATAATTGACGTTTATTTATAGGCACTGTAGACAGTTATAATATTCTAAGTAGAAGTAGGAATGAAATAACCTATAATGCAGAAGTCAAAGAAATGTAAACGCAAATAATAATACAAAAATACGATTTTATGCATGAAACAAGTAATTATCATCCTAATATATTCTTAGGGTGTAAAAGTATAACGTTATTTTAAACTACAGAGTATCACCGAACTGAAGAAGACGTGTTGAAGAGAAGCATAGACTCTTTGAGAAAAAAGAGAAGAAAAAAATAATTATGCTTGAACATTTCATACTAAGGAACATGTGAGCACTAGGAAGAAAGAAGGTACATGACTTGGCACAATATAACGAACCAATTAATTCAATAACAATACAAATGTACAGATAAAAGTGAAAAACATTAATAATTGGACACATTTTTCAAAAATAAAAAGCAAACATGTTTGAAAGATATTATGAAGGCAAGAGCAAGAGAGAGGCAATTGAAAATGACTAGTTTTTGTATATAAATATGTTGATATAACAATTATAAAGAAAGGAACAGATTTTTTTTCATGTTAGAGTTTGAAGGAAATTCATAAAGCTACTGCAGTAGGTCGGCACGATGGCGCAGTGATGTAACCCAGCTACTTGGGGACAACGTGTTGTGGGAGATTGTACGCAATAGGGTCTATACTCGGTATTCTTAATACTGTTATGGCGTCCGCTTAATGGTTGATATTGGCGTGGACACTACTAGAGAAGTCTGGGTGACCATGTTGGATGGTAGTCAGTGTCCGGTTGTTGTGTAGGGGAGAGAACTGAGAATCAGGCTTGTCAATTAGCTGAAAACCTGATCAATAATACGTGGTTCGGATTCCACGCTTATCCAACACTCATGTAATCATTAATATTCACCTTAAAATACGCACAATGTTGTGTCGGCGTCTCATATGTAACAATGTAAGTTACTAACCATTTAGGGATAATGTGACCACTAACATGTCATTTCAGTAATAAAACCGTTTAGAATTGACGAGGAAAGTAATTTCTAACGCATAGTATACTATAGTTTTGTATTCAGATAGATACTACGAATTCCGGTCAACTGGACCCAATCAACGAAGTTGTCCGAGGAAATCAACAACAGACTTGAATAGACATCCGTTCCCTTCCAATCGTATATATTCAATTTGTTTCCATGAGTGAGGCAGAATGAAGGCATACGCATTCTATATTGGCCAACATAAACAAATTTGATAAGAAGTGGCGTAGTAGTTTTTAAATAATTTATTTTAAGATATTCGCATCATTCTGAATAGTTTATACACTTTGCATTAAATACTGTTAAATATAAAAATGGACGCCTTAATGTTTTGTATTTTCTTTACTCTAGCTGATTTATTTTTTCTAAGCCGTTGATTCAAGAAGTTGTTTATAAAATTAATTATTTATGAGGAACACAGATTTCATATAATAGGCCTAGTTTATTTTATTTTATAAGTCACTAAGAGTGTTCCATCATATTGTCCCTACAAAAAACTACTGTTTTAATACTTTTCACGTAAGTTAAAATGTTTTAAGTTGAATCAGAATATTATTGAAAATAAAAAAAATAAAAAAAATAAATAAAATAAAATAAAAAATTAAAATTGTATTTATCTGTAAAACAAAACATAAAGAAATACATATAATTTTAGTAATTCTTATTTGAAAAATAAAATAGACGTAACATCAGTAGAAATATAAAATAAATGAAACTAAATAAAAATATATTTTTCTAGTTAGCATAATAGCCATTGGGAAAAACGCTGTTCCCTATTTGAGAGAAGATATTTCCCGTACGTACGCTGCAAGTGTCTATTTATTAGCATCATTATTGTGTTTGGTATTTTCAAATGATATTATAAGAAAATAATTTATGAAACAAACATTTTAGGTTTTTTTCTGTATGAAGTAATGCATACTGATTTAAGAGGTATACATTGTTTAATAAATGTAACATCACTTCGAGCACTTCTTCTATGTTATATAGGTGTTATAGAGGCGAAAATTCTGCTAATAAAAAACAAATTTGCTTGTTCAGTATAAAATGAAAGAACGTATATAAATTGCATTTTGATACACTATTGCATCTTTAAGTAACAGAGAGTTTACAAAAAGTTATATTGTTTTTTTTCTTTTTTATGTTTTTCTGTTACATAAAACAATACATTGTACTTCTTCATGTTTATTTATTATCTGACTCGATCAGAGATCACGTGCAGTCATATTATGTAATGATTAAAATAAATGTAAAGTTTATTGAAATTCTAAAATTAGGAATATGTTTGAACATAGAAAGGATTGGGTTCTATGGAGATAACTGTACTTCGCTTGATCATGTACATGTATACTATACATGTGTAGTAATAGTAATAGGCGTATCATGCATGCATTAAATAGACTACTTTGGATTTCGTGTTTTTAAGTATTATATTTATGCCAGTACTGATTTTGATGTAACATTGAAAGCTAATGAAGATGATGAAGCAGACTGTGAGTCAACAACATTTTAGAGACATACTCTTTAGAATCTTTCCTTATTTAATCTGCCTGAGAGTGTAAACATGAAGATGGATTTCCTTAAAAAAAATATATTTCAAAACAGGGATCACTGATCTAAAGTGTTATTTCAGAATATCAGAGGGAAAAAATTCCAAACAATGAATGATTTAATTGGCTCATATGTTATCGACGCCAAATTATTGCTCGTGATTTATTGACAAACTTATTCATTATGAAAGAACATTTATCTGCTCTCCTACGATTTAAAGCATAAAACAAATTGAGGAAATTAAAAAAATTAATTTTAATTAAGGAACAAAAAAGATATATTAATGTGTATTTTAAAATTTTACAAATAAGATTTGAGGTGTACGCAGAGTACATTACTTGATATGGTTTTACTATGCCTAACAAACACGTCCTACACTTTATTAGAGTATAATCTCGCTACAATTTATTTAAATATACCACACAATTTATGTAATAGAGTTTCATAACTAACTGATGTGTTATTAATGATCAGAAAAAATATATAACATTATGTGTAACTAACGGTAATATTTACAAGTCTAATATATAGACGGATTAAAGTTTTTGTATCTATAAACAGAATTTTTCAGTTGTTACATGTTTCATAGAAGGGTAATAGGGTTTGAATTTAACATCACAGGTGCTTCATTGACGAATATATTATTATGTCTCAGGTTGATTTATATTTAAAAGTACTTTTATGGATAGTTTCGAATAAAATTACTAATTTTATAAGAGAAAGTATTTGACTAAAACCAGTCAAACATTAATACTAACTATATTAGACGTATTCAAACATTCGCTATGAGCATTGTTATGTTTTAATTAGCTGTATGTTATTTCATAACCATAAAAAAATACATTTGTTATATTTTGAAAAGTTAATCATAATCATTCGTAATTTATAATCATTCAACTGACGAAAACGATTTTCTACTACACAAGTGTTACAACCACCTTTTAAATTTCCAAAAAATAATACCACGTGATCAACACCCACCTTAGTGGGCCTTGTGTATTGTATTTGTTTATAAATTTATAAATCTTAAAAGTAACAGCATATTGAGACTGAATAAATATATTCCTGTCCATCTCAGTGCTCTATACAGATTGGAAGGCACTCAGTCGGAAACAGCTGACTCAATCCACCCCAGATACCTTAAGCTCTTCACCAGTGAGTGAAGGCAAGTCCCTGAACTTTAAATATGCTATCGATTCTGTAAATACAGTTTTATATTTTATTTGCAATTCCATACTTTTAAAATGTTCATTAGTTTAAATTAACTTTAATTGGTTTGATACAATAATTATATAATAAGTACAACAATCCGTGATTCAAAATATTAATATTTTACCTAATTGTTGGTTGTCATTGACAAATTATATAATAGAAGATATACAGGGTGGACAAAAATATGGAAACGCTTTCACAACTTTTGTATGACTTCACTTGTAAAAGCGAAATGTTGTACATGATCGTGGTTAGTTCTTGACACCATTAGCGACATTTATTCTTTTCAGGGAGACGGCCCAAGAGGAGTTGAATGAAATTCTTCAACGTAATCCTAGGTCGACTTTGGTATCAAATGAAATGTTTATTCAAGAGACATTAAAGGCCGCAAAACGGACTTTAAAAGGTCAATTCCTTCTAGAGTAGTGGTCATTTGAATTTCAAAGTAACTAATTTGAACAGTATTATGTCCCTGCTATTTAACGGTTTCAAGTAAATTATTCGGATAAAAAATGATATTTTATGGAACACAATTATAAAAAAAAATTTAATATCAAATTAACTACGGAAAAATGTTGTTGTTCGAAACGCGTTTCCATATTTTTTTCCACTCTGTTGAAAGTTAGCCCATACGTTACCATATATCCATAAATGATCGTTATCATTTTCCCTCAACACACTTACTCCTAATAATAAGACGGAACCTTTTGTTCAAAAACATACAAAAATAATTGTTGATCGAACATCCTTAATATAACAAATAAACCAAGTGACTCTACAATTGAGAAGAAATGTAATGTTATATTGTTATTCTCATAGAGTGTCTATAAAGATGTTACCTCCCCTACATAAAGTGTCTATAAAGATCTCACCTCCCCTCCATACAGTGTCTATAAAGATCTCACCTCCCCTCCATACCATGTCTATAAAGATCTTACCTCACCTCCATACAGTGTCTATAAAGATCTCCCCTCCCCTCCATACAGTGTCTATAAAGATGTTACCTCCCCTACATAAAGTGTCTATAAAGATCTCCCCTCCCCTACATAAAGTGTCTATAAAGATCTCACCTTACCTCCATACAGTGTCTATAAAGATCTCCCCTCCCCTCCATACAGTGTCTATAAAGATCTCCCCTCCCCTCCATACAGTGTCTATAAAGATCTCCCCTCACCTCCATACAGTGTCTATAAAGATCTTACCTCACCTCCATACAGTGTCTATAAAGATCTCCCCTCACCTCCATACAGTGTCTATAAAGATCTCCCCTCCCCTCCATACAGTGTCTATAATGATCTCCCCTCCCCTACATAAAGTGTCTATAAAGATGTTACCTCCCCTACATAAAGTGTCTATAAAGATCTCCCCTCCCCTACATAAAGTGTCTATAAAGATCTCACCTCCCCTCCATACAGTGTCTATAAAGATCTCCCCTCCCCTCCATACAGTGTCTATAAAGATCTTACCTCACCTCCATACAGTGTCTATAAAGATCTCACCTCCCCTCCATACAGTGTCTATAAAGATCTCCCCTCCCCTCCATACAGTGTCTATAAAGATCTCACCTCCCCTCCATACAGTGTCTATAAAGATCTCCCCTCCCCTCCATACAGTGTCTATAAAGATCTTACCTCACCTCCATACAGTGTCTATAAAGATCTCACCTCCCCTCCATAAAGTGTCTATAAAGATCTCACCTCCCCTCCATACAGTGTCTATAAAGATCTTACCTCACCTCCATACAGTGTCTATAAAGATCTCACCTCCCCTCCATACAGTGTCTATAAAGATCTCCCCTCCCCTCCATACAGTGTCTATAAAGATCTCACCTCCCCTCCATACAGTGTCTATAAAGATCTCACCTCACCTCCATACAGTGTCTATAAAGATCTCACCTCCCCTCCATACTGTGTCTATAAAGATCTCACCTCACCTCCATACTGTGTCTATAAAGATCTCACCTCACCTCCATACAGTGTCTATTAAGATCTCACCTCCCCTCCATACAGCGTCTATAAAGATCTCACCTCCCCTCCATACAGCGTCTATAAAGATCTCACCTCACCTCCATACAGTGTCTATAAAGATCTCACCTCCCCTCCATACAGTGTCTATAAAGATCTCACCTCCCCTCCATACAGTGTCTATAAAGATCTCACCTCCCCTCCATACAGTGTCTATAAAGATCTTAACTCCCCTCCATACAGTGTCTATAAATATCTCACCTCCCCTCCATACAGTGTCTATAAAGATCTCCCCTCCCCTCCATACAGTGTCTATAAAGATCTCACCTCCCCTCCATACCGTGTCTATAAAGATCTCCCCTCCCCTCCATACAGTGTCTATAAAGATCTTAACTCCCCTCCATACAGTGTCTATAAATATCTCACCTCCCCTCCATACAGTGTCTATAAAGATCTCCCCTCCCCTCCATACAGTGTCTATAAAGATCTCACCTCCCCTCCATACCATGTCTATAAAGATCTTACCTCCCCTCCATACAGTGTCTATAAAGATCTTAACTCCCCTCCATACAGTGTCTATAAAGATCTTACCTCACCTCCATACAGTGTCTATAAGATCTTACCTCCCCTCCATACAGTGTCTATAAGATCTTACCTCCCCTCCATACAGTGTCTATAAGATCTTACTTCCCCTCCATACAGTGTCTATAAAGATCTCACCTCCCCTCCATACCATGTCTATAAAGATCTTACCTCCCCTCCATACAGTGTCTATAAAGATCTTACCTCCCCTCCATACAGTGTCTATAAGATCTTACTTCCCCTCCATACAGTGTCTATAAAGATCTCACCTCCCCTCCATACACTTAGATTGGCGTTGGTTATTTCTCCTTGTTGTAACAATATTAGGATAACGTTAAAACATTCTCAATTCGTGATTATATGTTCATATGGTAACAAACCACTCAGAAAAATTTTAATATAGTGAAATTAAACTAATTACAGTTAATTACATAATATTATTCAGCTGAATTATATGAGTTATTGAAAAAATCTTTATATAACCATAATTTTTTAACGAATGATCCTCTTTAAGTGCAATTTACGGCATTTTTCTGTGCTTGAGCAGCACTTTCAAATTATGTGCACATCAAACTATGCTTATATTAAAACTATCTACCAACTCCTTGTAGGCCGTCCCATTTGGGAGGTAGAGAGTGAGTAAGAAAAGTAAAAAATTGGTTTTTAACTCCCAATTTAATTGTAAAGTTTTAATCCCTAGCCCAATTAATAATAACAACATAAGAATTCTCCAGACTTTTGAATAACCCTGTGTATTTAAAGAGTACGTATTTTTTGTAGTGATTGGTTACTTACAATAAAATATTTATAGGATAGATCCATATGTCAGTTAGATACATATAAAACATATGTAATTATATATAAAGGGTTTCTAATATCATTGTACATTTGGTTAACCATTAACGTATTTGAGAATGGTGCATTCAGAATTTGACTCTTAGTCAATAACAGTGGTTGCCAATTTACATTAACGAAACATCACCATGAAGTGAATGGTAGCACACGCAATATAAATGAAAGGCATGAAGCATATTATAAAAGAATGTTGTGTAAATACTTACAAAGAAAATATTACTTTTAAATATCGAACACTTTAAATTCACATGAGTGAATATTAACAAGCATTTTAATGCACGAAACATGATGGCATGAAAGATTTGTGTAAATGAATAATTAAGTTTGAGGTATGAATTCATTTAACAACACTATTTTAAAATAAAGGAAATTTGCAATTCATATGTAAGCATATCAACATACACTTTTATACATAGAGCCCTAATGTCTGGTATGAAACGTTTGTATAACTGGTTAAGAATGTTACATAAACTATTTAAAGAGTAAAGGAAATTTGGTATTCATATAAAAACAAGTTGACAAGTACTTTTACACATGCAGCACAGATAGATGAAACATATGTATAAATGGAAATGAAACTATGTATGATAAATATATTTAACAAAAAATACTTACCAAATA
>JAQJVL010006594.1:0-28179 GCA_035578905.1 Stictocephala bisonia | reverse complement strand
TTTTGCTTTCAGGCAATTTAATTTTTTCCAAATTATTTTTAACAGAAGGCACAAAGTGATTAAAAAACCAATCTTTGAATAATTCTTTATTCATCCAAGCATTGGATTGAGCTGCATAAGTTACCGGGAGGTTTACAACCCCTTTGAAAGCTCTAGGCTTCTTATATTTGCCAATGACGTAAGGAGTTAGCATATGGTTGCCTGAAGCATTTGCACAAAACAACACCGTCAATCGATCTTTATTTTTCTTAAACCCTTTGGCAGTTTTTTCACTGCTACCAGCCAACGTGGAGTTAGGAAGACAGCGCCAAAGTAGCCCAGTTTCATCGGCATTATATATCTGGCTTGCAGATAACTCGTGTTTTGCAACGAATTCGTCAAAATATGTTTTATACTCTTCGGCAGCATTTGTATCTGCTGATCGTAGCTCTCCAGCTACATCTAGTTTCCGGATCCCATGGCGAGTTTTAAATCTATAGAGCCAACCATCAGAAAATACACACTCAGTTTCTGGTAAGTTTAACTCATCACGGAACTGTTTCCCCTTTTCCATAAGCATCGGACCAGTCACAGGTTTACCTTCCGACCTTTTAGCACAAAACCATTTGTATAAAATTTCGTCTAACTGGTCTAGTTTAGGCTTTTTCAAAGTTTTTCGAGACTCAATGTCTTTTATAGCATCAGTTTGAGAAGCAAATTTCTTTAATTCATCCTTATTTTTTTTAATGTCATACATTGTTGAAGAACCAATGTTATATTCTTCCATAATTTTATTTCGATTCTCACCTTTCTCAATCCGCTTGATGATTTCAAGTTTTTGTTGAATTGTAAGAGTAACATGTTTACGTTTCACTGTTCCACTGGTAGAAGGTTTCGAAAACATGACAACGGTCAAAACACACACCTAACAATAAACCCCACAATACCTAAAATACATAAACAAGGGATACCAATGAGACCATTAATACTGTAAATTACAAAAACTCACTATAGATTATAATTTAACAAAAATTATAACACAAAACACGCACAACAGAAGTGTAGAGTACAGTTGCACACTTGCACAGCAGTGACAGTGACAGACAACAGGACGTGAGTGTCTTGTCACGTAGGCCACGCCCGAACCCGGCCGAGCCAGGCCGACTGATTCCGAACGTTAACGAGTACTGTACATACGTACAGTGCTCACGAACCTTACCGAGAGGACCCGAAGGCAACCGGATAATACCAAGCGGACCTGAAGCGTTCATATCCAATATCCACAATAGTAAACAGTGGAAAACTACACCGCAAAACCACTCTAAAATTAAGTATTTTTTACTTTTGGCTGATGCCGGATTATTGAAAGTGCCGAACTATCGGATGCCGGATTAGCGGGCGTTTACTGTATGTAAATAAGCAAAGTAAAAGTTTGCTTATTTATATATTCATATATAAGAAAAAAAAGGTAAAGTAAGCTAATAAAAGTTTCAAAATGTCATATCATTTATTTTCCTGTACAGAACAATTAAAAAAATGAGCAACTAAAAAATATAATTTTGATTTTTTTACAATAAATTGGCGCTTAATGGAAAATAGGCATTGTATAAATGGTGCTTTAAGGGTTAAGTGTATTTTTTACTGGCTAACCTTTAAAATGATAAATTACAAAACTATAAGTCCTATTTGAACATATTTAGTCACCCCCCTTTCCCCTGAGAATAAAAAATTTGAACACCATCATTATTAGTGTAGCCTTTTGTATATAGTACGATTGTTGAAAAAAGATTTCACATATCTACAATAACAAAAAAGTTAAGTGGGGCTGCAACTTACTTTTCAATCATCCTTTATATTAAATTCACTAAATTTGACACACAACAAAAAACTAAAAGGTTAATTAGAAAGACAACATTTCTTAGGTTTGCTAGTTTTAAGAAAAACAAACTTTCAGGTACCTCTTGATTCAAATTGGAGGTTAAAATATACTAAACTATTATAAATCTATAATTATAATAGTTAAGTATATTTTGCATACAATCAAATAAGAGTTCTGTTTATTCATCCATCAGGATTCTCAAAATGGGATCTAAGATTTTCTTTACTATTAATTTTATTTATATTTACTCTACCAACAGAAAAAAGCCAACATTTTATTTAAACAAAAAAATTACAATAAGACACTTTTTATCCTTAAAACTAAAGAGACAATAGATGACAAACAAAATTATTTTTAAGAATGCAGTAACAAAAAATTCAAAAGATGCAGATAACAAAAGAAAAATAGATAGACATTGATTAGCAAATCTCAGCTTTGGTATTTAATAAATATCACTACCCCTAGTAAAAAATTAATGAAAGAATAAACAAAGATGATGTATTTTAATACAGTGTTTACATTAACTTGCCTTTTGTAGGAAGACAAGCTTCATATTCTCGTATTTCATTATCTGGTTTGATTCCAGTCAAAATTATACAAGTGTTAAGAGGAATTTCTAGGTTGTTGCTGATTATTGATTTCTCATCCCCAAAGGTGAGATCTATGTCCACTTGCGAGGCTGAGATCTTCAGGTAAAGTTAGGAAAGAGTTCCTTGTTAAAGGCTATGATATTTCAGCGAGGCTAGGCAGGGTCTCTCTAGCAAGACTGTAGGCTGAGATCTTTAATCGAGGCTACAGCCATTTTATGAACCATAAGCTAGATCTGCTTATGGTTCATAAAATGTACCACTGTAAGTGTATGGGTGGGCGGGTGGGTCAATACCCTGTTCGTGTATGGGTGGGCGGTTGGGTCAACACCACGGTACGTGTATGGGTTGGCGGCTGGGGCAACACCACAGTACATGTATGGGTGGGCGGCTGGGTCAACACCACGGTACGTGTATGGGTGGGCGGTTGGGTCAACACCACTGTACGTGTATGGGTGGGCGGTTGGGTCAACACCACTGTACGTATATGGGTGGACGGGTGGGTACCCATATAAAAGCCTTGAAAAAGTTTAAAATGAATCTAGTTTGCCTTTAGATCTATGATAAAAATTACTCTCGGTATGATAAGTATGTAACTATTTGTATGGAACACTCAGACGGTAATACAGGGTGCCTCCATGGACTGACGGTTAAATGGTCATGGACCAAAGTCAATGATCATTTAAACATTAATTGCAAACAATGAAAATGAATGATATACTGTAATGTATTTATGTTGAAAATATTTTAATTCAACTTTAAAGAATTAGCAACTTCATTTACATTTTAGCCTTTGATTTGTTATTTTCTGCCATAAACATTTGATAGAACTTGGAGATTCTCTTTATTAATTTTATTACTTAAAAGTTGGACTAGGGTTTACTTGGCTATGACTATATTTGAAAGACTTAGGGACCAATAAACCCTTGCACCTCATCAGCTATCTTGACTGGGAAGACAAGGTTATTTAATATTGAATACAACCAATTTCCTTTCTATGACATTGGCATCTTTATTTCATTCTTTAAGAGAAATAAAACATTCATATGGTGATAGTTTAGAACATTTCTATATTTTGTGTTGTTGTTTTGCTTCCCAGATAAGTTAATGTCCTGTATATTTCTCAAATTAATATTTGAGTACAATTAGCAAATGAATATATAATACTAGATACAGTTGAATCTAACTATCTAACGCCCTTTACTGTTACATAGGGACCCAGCAAGAAGACAAAGACTCCTTGATAAATTACGATGGGCCACACTAGGATATCATCACAACTGGGACACTAAAGTTAGTATGTTGAATTTTAGAAGTACCATGTAAACAAATTATGTTATGTCACCTGTCTTCATATGAAAGTCTATACTGACATCGTAGTCTGCTACTGCCTTAGTTTGAGAATAAAAGGGTTTTCATTTAGCCTGATTTAACTAATTTAATTTACCTTGAGAAATGTTCATATTATGTGGCCTGGAAAAGACGCTCTAATCAAATATGACGAAAATCTTTTGTGGGAGAAAGTGCCCATAGGTGTGCACAAGTGGCAGTTTTGAGTTTTCACTAAACAAAATTTCTCTGATGTGTCTTAAATATTTTTGTGTTTTAAAATCTTTCTGCTTTTCCTATAATCTGTCCTAGATATTCATTGTACTATAAGTTACAGTTTTAGATCATAAACAGCAAATACTGGAAATTCCCATTAATAATTTTTATCACTTAAATTTACTCAATCCTTTATGACAAATGTATGTGAAATAAATGTTTTAGTAGGTTTAATTTTTAATGCCAGATATAAAGAATTGTAAGATGTACATTTTAGTGACTATACAAGTACAGTTTAGTTTTAACTAGTTTTAGGACTATAATCGGGCCAGACAATAAGCAACCTGTGTGTTACATTAAACGTATGTAGGGGTTCCACCAACAGTGGGAAATCGTTCCACTGTTAATCTCACATAGCTGAATTGCTTTACTTTTCACAGGCGTGACTAACATTCAACTGCCTTCAATTATTCAACTTCTGCAACAATGTTTAGTTTATAAAAGTAACTACAATATTATAAACTATAAAAGTTCATTTGATTGCTATTTATTGTTTACACTATTATTCGATGTTTTATTGCTATTATTAATTGTTATTTCAATACTAAGTAATGATTTAATTGTTGTAAGCTTGAATCGTTGTTAATCAAACCAACCAATTATTGATCACTGCTGCTAATAGATGGGTTGCTATTGCGCCGTCAGCAAACAGCCTACCATCCTGGTTACCATGACAGTTTTTAATGGAATTTCCACAGTGGGGGAAGAGAAGTTCTCCGTCTCACTTCAACCACTTATGTTTCTTACTTGCACCAGTGCGTTCAGATGTTTGTTTTATAGCAGCCTATCTATTACATTAAATTAAATAGTTGTAATGTGTATTTTATTTAATTGGATCAATAATAAAATGTAACTAATTAAAGTTTTAGTATAACAACAGTAAATAGGAGCTGTAGAATTGGGATATATAGGATTCTAGACACCATTATTTATTTCTAATTAAGTATTAGATACACCATATGATACACCATAGTATCACTTGTGGGTGATAGTTCAAGTTTAAAGCCTTAGTTGTCCCGCAGTCTGGTCCGTTACATGAGAGTAAATTATATATGTATACCCAACAATTGATTGCAATTTACTCATACAAGACTTCTCTTTATAACTTAAAACATTAAAAAGTTTATATTTTCCCCTTTTTTATATCTTCTCAGTGGCCTCTATTTGTTCATTAAATGAAATACTTGAATAGTAAGGTTCTATGAGTTAGCTAATACACATATCATATGAATTATTATTCCCCACTTTGGCAGGCGGAACATTTTGTTCAGTTCAACATTTAATATCAATCATTATGTATATTAGGAGTACAGTGAGGCCGCTCGAGGAGTGTTTCCCACCGAGTTAGCTGAGCTTACCAGGCTTTTGGCGCAATCCATAGGAGTTAGTACATACAATGCCGAAGCCGCTATAGTCAACTTTTACCATCTGGACTCCACACTTTCTGGCCATAGGGATGTATCGGAACCTGACTTGAAGTCACCACTCTTCTCCATCAGGTTAGCAAGTAAAATTGATTAGGGTGTCTAGCAAGTAGGAATGATAACTGTCTTGAATATGTGAGAGGAAACTGTCTCAGTCTGCACATATTTTTATATAAAAAGCATTTTTGGAACAAAGCATTAGTATCTGTTTTGTCTGGTAATGTCTACGACATGTGATCAATAAATACAATCCAAGCAGAAAACCTTTGAAATGTTTTTGCTATCAACTGCTATTCATATGTAAGGGCCCATTTCTAAAATTATATTTGTTACATTTAGTTGCATTCAGTAGGATTAATTGGATGTATGACTTATCCTCACCTCAATACTTTTCATTTCATCTATCAGATAGATCAAAATCAGATGATACCCTTTGTTTCTCTAGAGGCCATTAGGGTGTATTTGTCATTAACTGTCTGTTCAGAATCAGATACTTGCCTTAAATCTTACAGAATCCAAATATATGCGCATGTGTACAATTTCCCATAACGCGGTATCTGTATATTTACGCATGTTGATATTTATAATCTTAGATGAAATTAAATATGCAGCAGCGAGCTCTACGGTTCAAGGTCAACACTATTTTTAGGTTGTTATTCGGTTATGAATCATATGAACTGGTTACTAGGCAATGACTGTATTAAATATGACATTTTTACTAATCACTGCCATTTTTTTAAGTTACCGCTAACACTCGATGCGTATATATGCAGAATATGAAGACAGACAATGATCAGAGCTCAGTCGCTTGTTGTGTGTTCGAAACGTAATTACTAACCTTGTTTGAGTAAACAACTTATATAGTTTGCCTATTACTTTATATTTTTTTCCAGTTCCATTTATTTAAGTTATAAATAAATTGATTTTATTATTGAATAGTCTAGTTGTACTCTGTGGAATTGTAAATATGTTCACAATGGCTAACCCAGACGATTTCTATGATTAAAAATGTATCTCATAGTTATATTTATTTTTTCAACCTTGCAATAAACTGGTTAAAATAAAAAAAAAATATTACTCTAGAGAAAACAAAAGTTATATAAATACAAAGAAATCAAGCGTTAATTGAAAAATTACAAACAATTACTGAGCGCTTTAAGGGTTAAATAGCAGATCTAGAATTCAGAAGCTGGTTGGTTATAAAGATATTCGCGAATATGGGTGTGGTAAACTACAAGATAAGTTTTTGTTGCGGTCAAATGATTTTTAGAAAGGGTAATTTATTAATGGTCCCACAGTCAGGGCCAAGAGAACCATTTGAGGTAATGTGGAAGTTAAAGCACATAATGATATGATTTTCAGCTAACTGAAAATACTTGAACTTAGTTCTACTTTCAGGACGTGTAGAATTTTTTGTTTTAAATAATTTGTTTTGTTGAACTTTTCATTCAGAAAATTATTCTATTTATTAAGTATTAATAGATTGTTGGGACAGTAATCAGATTCCAAGTTTGAGTGCTGGATAAACATGACAGTCTTAGTACTGCTATATACGAGCTGGACATATACATACCCATGCAAAGGGTAGTTGTTAGTTTCATACTGAGAAAAATCTGTAACCAACAGCTTCATTGCAATTTACAAATTTATATGCCGAATCCCCCATCAAACATTTAATTTGCATTGGATGTTGTAGAAATCTTGAATTAAATCTATTAATTTACAATTATTCGTCAAAAATTATTGACAAACATACGCTATACAGCTGCAATCCCTGTTCTTCACATTCTATGATATAACGAATAAATTGGTGTGGATAATTCCTTGACGTAAATTAATTTGCTTTAAGAAATATTACGTTTCAAATGTCATCCTTAAATTTGCCTTTCTTAAAAAACAGAGAAATACGCCACTCACATTAAAAAATCTGTGTCATTACACAACAATCACAATATTATAAAAACCATCTCACAACATTTTTAATGTCTTAAATGTTCTATGTCTTTTGTGTTAAGTAAAACTTCTCAAGTAAGAGTTTATATTTAATTACTGTCCGAGTGCTATAACCTAACTTCAAGTATGTACCATACTTTTTTCAGTTTTGGGCAAAGTGCAATTTTCTTGATTGGAGGAGAAACTATAGAAGATGATGTGACTGCGATGCTCATTAAAAGTGGGGACATTGTGGTTATGTCAGGTCAAGCCAGGCTGTGTTATCATGGAGTACCTAGAATCATCTCGACTGAAGAGAAGCCATGGGTTGGAAATGATTGGGAGAATACACTGTTTGGAAGATACTTGAATACATCAAGAATAAACATAAATGTGAGGCAAGTTTTGTCACTTAAAGAAAATTTAGTAAAAAGTTAAAACAAGTTATTTCTTTTTATTTCCCGAGTCATTTTCATGAACACTAATTCAACAAAGTAATATCTAGAAACTATAGTAACAAAATATATAAATATTTCATTAAATTTATGATTTACAATTACCTCTCCATCTCGTTATTTGCCACTGTGCCAGCCTTGCTGGATTTTCAATTAAGTGGTGCTAGTCATGTGAAGGAATGACAAAAAAGTTATAAATCAGTAAATATTGCAATCCTAGGCCTAGTTCCATAAAATTAACCTAAAACACTTCTTACTTTTTTATTTTTTGTTTATGTTTACTTTTAAATTTTTACATTTTTTTACAATTACATAATTGGAATAAAAATTGACCATCTATTCAAGTTGCAATGGCAGGCGCTGGTTAAATAGCAAAATAATCTTATAGTTTTTTAATTTTACCTGTAAGTGAGCGTGCGGGGTGTATTTTTACACCCAGGTAGAGATATTTTGTTCTAAAATCAGAAATGGGTTGGCAATACTACTATTAGGCTTATTACCTTCTTAGAGTATGACCCATCACCTCGACTGGCAGTCGTCATTCTTCCTAATTTTTTGTTCGAAGTACAGTCATAATAAAGAGTACTGGGGTGTAGTCTACACCCTGCGTACCTAGTTACATATACTCTGTAGGACGTGTATACTTATTAAATGTTTATAAATACTGTAAATAGTTTAGTTTGTAGATATTTTAATGATTTATATTGAATTTTAACATATTTTTACTACTATAAAATACTTTAGCCAAAATGAATTCAGAAAATGAGGGTAGAATTAGACAATATCTGGATGAGGAGTCTGAAGATGATACTGATAAAGAAGACCATGTAGCCATTCAGATCATATACAAACACTTCTTGAGAGAAATGGGAATGTATTTGGTCAAAGCACAAACCGTAAAGAGATCTTCTATTCAATCCTTCTTAAGTCCCTACTTGGATCACTACGAAAGGTAGCACGAGTACACTCTGAGGAACCATGAACAGCAGAACACCTCCTCCTGCAAAGGGAAGATGCAGTATTTGCCCAAGAAACAAGGATATAACAGTTAAATCCTTTTGTTTCAAGTGTCGAAATCTGATGTGTTGTGCTCACATGGAAACCTTGTGTGAACGCTGCCGCATTCCCGAGCAATTGAGTGATTATTCAGACTGATATAACTACTTTGTAAGACAAGCAACCTTTTTTTCTATTTAATTGCAGTTTACTTTATACTTTAAATTTAGTAAATATATTATTAAATATGTATGCAAGTCTATATTAATAATAATAAATAAATAAATCTGTATTAATTTTGTTTTGTGCTTTATAAGTACAATTTTCATAAAACTAATTTACTGTCAAATTATGTCAGAATTTCACATTAATTAAGAAAAACTGAAAAATGTAATAACTTAATAGGTTGGGGCTTATATTATAAATAAAAACTATTTTATATTTATTATTACTATTGATAATAAAAGTAGGTACCTTTTTAGAAAACGATGTCTTTTTCAATGTAAATTTCATGAGTTTATTATAATATTGTAATATATAACTGTAAAACATATCTTTTTTTATTTATATTTTAAAGTAATTACATAGTAATAAATGATTTATAACCTATTTCATCATAACATTTTTGATAACAGAATAAGACAATTTTTTAGTCGGGGATTTTTTACACACCACGTGCCAACTTATGTTACAAAACCCATGTAAGGGTTAAAGAAAACTAAATATGTAGCTGCATACCTTATTGTAAAATACGCTATTTTAGAAATTATTTATTTTTTAAAATCACTAACAGTTCATAGCTAGAACTCACATATTAACAATGGTTGGCACATTACGGTCTGAAAAATAAAAAAATTCTTCTTCAAGATGAAGGACAAAAACTTATGTATGTTTTGTTATGAAGTGAAAACTACTTATCTTTCTTATTAAGCAAATGCAAAAATAGAATAGTTTACCTATCAACTAATGTCCCTACAATTGTGAAAGGTCACAAATGCAAGATTTGTTTAAGGTCATGCAAGCCTTTGTGGAGATATTGTTCAGTTTTTAACCCTTTGAAAGGGATGTCCCTACAATTGTGAAAGGTCACAAATGCAAAATTTGTTTAAGGTCATGCAAGCCTTTGTGGAGATATTGTTCAGTTTTTAACCCTTTGAAAGGGCACAGTTGAATGCTTTTGAAAAAATTCACCTGTGTGTCTTGTAGCCATAAGATGCAAAGATGGCTTCTTTGCCTTCTATAGCATGATTAACGCAATATGTTTATTTATTTCTATGATAATAAATGCATATGTTATTTATGTGAATATGATTCAGGAAAACAAAAAAAAATATTTCTTGACTATGATGTTATGAAAGCCATCAGCGAAGATCTGATGAAACCAGGTCTTTACACAAAATAGCAAGTTCCAACATTGTATTGAAATGTCTATATATATATATAGTGAAACTGAGTTATTGTGAGTAAATATGATGAGCTATTTTTATGCCCTTTAATAGCCTTTTTCCTTATGCAATGTAAATAAATGAGTATATAAAAAAAAAAAAAAACCAAGGAAAACATATCATCCTCCTCTTATCATTCATTGGTTAAAAGTAGCAAAACTGGTGTTGTTCTGTGTAACTTTAATAGAAACACTGATTCCTTCAACTTCCACCCCACCCCCTGCCGAACATTTATTAACCCTAGATGGTGAATACTAGGTGACCCATTATGAACTCCCAACTGCAAAGTGCTTCTTTTCAGGGATTCGCAAGCTTTTTTTGTAAAAATCATAAAAAATACTAAATATGCTCCAAATGTTAATTTGATCATTTCGTTTTCCTTCTCAAGAACTGTACTTTCACTTATTACCATCAAAATGTAGATAATTATTGTCTAAAAAATATTGAGAAAATTAAAAAGATTTTTACATTAACCCTTTCGCTTCCGACGTCCGATATATCGGACGTCATGGTTTTTTCAAAAACTTCCAACGTCCGATATATCGGACGTCCGCGGAAAATGTTTTTTCAGTTACTTAAATTCGTCCGATTATCATGAAACTATAGCAACGTATACATAAACAAACAGGTTACACTAGAAATTAGGTTTTATCGTCTTTGGAATAATAACTTTAATTTTACGCATCTTTGAATTTGAACATCTGTGACTTACAACTTGAGTTGTTGTTCTGAATCAGTAGTTACTGCTAACCTTTAGCATATGTGTCCGTTTGATGTTAGCTGTGTTGCGTATTACTTTTAGTTGTTTTTAGAGTGTTTTATTTATTTCATAATTAGTATTTGCTTCTTTATAGTTTGTTTAGTGTTTATATCGAAGTGTAAATATGAGTAACGGTAGACGAAAACGAGAACGATCGCCCATTAGCGTTGAAATTGGGTGAAAATTCCAAACAACATGTTCAAAAATAAAATTCTACAACAGACATTTTTAAAGGTAAGACCATACAAATTTGTAAGCATGTTAGCAACAAGATTATCTTTAAAATGTATATATTGAAAATGTTCTAAGATTTTTTTTGTGCACTGTAGGTTAGTTCAAACTACAAAAATTCAAAAAATTAAAAATTATTTATACATGTATATACATATAAATAAACATTTTTTAACTAATAAATATTACTTTATCAATTATAATTATAGAGAATTTAATGACAAAAAAAACAAAACAAAAATCATTCAATTCCATTCATAAATAAAAAATATATAGCATATTTCTTAAAACAATGCATTTTCACCAAAAAGGACCTTGGAAGTCTTCGCAAATACCACATAACGGACGTCGGAAGCGAAAGGGTTAATATGCACTCAACAATTTTTGTAAATAATTCCAAGATAGCCAAATTGTTTATTATTTTGTGCACTATAATAATATGTTGTTACATTTTATATAAACTACTGGTTTTTTTAATTGTTTGTTTACATAAAGCGCAAAAACGAAAAAATATGCAAAGTTACAGTATGATCATTGTAGGTAATCAAATAGTACATGTAAACATTCTAAAAAATTACTATTGAATAAACAAGAAAAAGTTGTTTAGGAAAAATGTTAATATTGTACCTATAGACAAAGTTTTATTTTACAAAGTTATTTTTAGTTTGTTGTGGAAAATAAAAATGTTCCCACGGAAACGAAAAATTATGTAACAATCCATAAATAAGGGGTATGTATAATTTTTTGCTACATGTACTTTATTTGTATAATCTATTAGCTACAATAAAATGTAAAATATATGAATATATTCCAAAAATTTTTTCAAGATTTTTTCTGATAACAAAAACTGATAAAACAGATTTCTGCATAGAAATATAAAAAAAATTTATATTTGTGACAAAAATAAAGTTTTGACGTAGGATAATAACATACTATGTTATATTTTTGTCGATAAATAAAATAAAAGCATCATTTTGAGCAAACAAAAATAATACATATTATTTTTTATTTCAAGATCTTAGATTATTATGAGAATGCTAAACTAATACCATATTTTCACATGTCTTATTCGATCAAATTGGATAAAAATAAATGTTTAGGCTAGTACCTACATAAATATATACATGGTTGTAAAATTAAAATACACACACACAAAAATTAAATATTTTACTCACTCTTAGTTCTGGACTAGGCCCTTTTTTAGCCCTATATTGCTTTATTTGTATGTAGGATTGTTATTATTATGATTTTGAAGTGCTAGTGCTAGTGCTTTTATATAAATATAATGTAATGTTAATTTGTGGTTGGACTTGTTGAACAATACCTAAAACTAATTTCCTTTTATGCACTGTCACTTACACTAAAATATATATGAACTACACTTCACTATTCACTACACTACACTTTCATTTCATTTCAATTCACTACACTTATTATGGTAAATACGAGCGGTCGAGAGAGAGTAGTGTTTAAACAAAGATGGCTAAACGTAAACTGACGGCCGCTCTTCTGCATCATCGTTGTAGCGTGACCATTGCCAACGTACAGCACGAAATTTCCTCGAGACAGTACCAACCAAAGCAAGAACTTTCTGGATTTCTACCCCATTTTTTATTTGTTTATATCGTAATAAATAATTTATTACAACTTTTTACAACAGCACATAATGTGCAAATACTGGTTTTTGAAAGAACGTGCAAACAAGGTTAAACACATTTTTGGTAAAACAACCAAAGCACCTACAACATTGCAATTTCTTTTGTTAGTTAAGAGTATTTCATTCAATGCAGACTGACAGTTTGTACACCTGATTCCGACTATTGGTTATTGTACAGTTATACGACAAACATCTGCCATTTTTCCCAGTCCCGACCCCCCCCCCCTTGGGCGGGAATTTTAAGTAGCACGTTTTAATTTTATTCCTACGTTTATAAAATTGTATGGAAAAATTATTAAAAATATGAAATGTACAAAACAGAATATTCTGTGTTGATTGGTACCAAGTTTGTCGCACTTGCTTGATGATAAACATATGTTTTATTGAGTTTTATAAAAGAGCAGGTGACGTGCCTACTTCCGCGATCACATATACCTTTGAAAATAGCATGCAAAGCGCCAAAATTCGCGTTCTAGGGTTAAGTTGTCCCTGTACCTATACCACAGACCAGTGCCACTAGTAAGTTGCATGGAAAAAAGTAAGTACCAGCCACTGCTGGATTCAAACTGACAATCCTCTGTGAGTATTAAGCATACAACAATCAAAACAACTTAAAGAAGAGAATGGGTACTTTTTGTTTAGAAAATATCAATATGAAATTATGTACAATATTTTATTTCCATATTTAACATAAAATTAAATTCTAGCACGTAACATTTAAAACAACGGAATAGTTAAATTTAACTAACTATTAAATTATTTTTACATGATTTTGTGTTAGAGTGATTTCAATAAGTCATTAAGTATTTTCCTCAGATAACGTGACCACTCCTGTTTTATCTGAAATAAAGAAAACAATGCCATTTATAAAATCAATAAAACAATCTCTGCTTACAGTTTAAAAACCTTCAAAACTTAGACAGTAAATATTTGGCCTTTAATGCCAATACATGCGATATTATTATTAATAATAAATATTAAAATTAACCACGATATATATAACTTTAAAATTAACAAGCGTAGTGGGATTCTACAGTAGTTTTCTTAAACATATTAGTACAGAACATCAAGTTACTTTAAAATAGGACGAATTAAACTGAACACAAATTATACAACTGAAAATAAAAACTATGCAACCGGAAAGAAAACATGGACTATAAATACGTGTAATATTTAATGTATTATAATTGCAAACATTTTTATTTCAAAATATATAAACTTGAAAGGATTGATAAACAACTGAAATAATAGCAAATAGAGAAAATCATTAAATAAGAAATTCTATTTTATAAATGTAATAGCACTTTTATTTATTAGCTTGATCCAACCCTATAACAAATGAAAAATATTTTTGCCATTTAAACTTGTTTGTACACAATACTCCATTTGATGTTAATTATATTATAATATTATGAACATGTTTCTTCATGATTATTTTAAAACATTATTATTTTGTTTTAAAATTTTCAAACTCCTGATGACCTGCAATTAAGTAACAACACTTTTTTAGAAATTGCTAAGTTTTGAAAACAAAATTTAATTTAAACCGTTCATATATGACTGCATTTCTAGAGGGAAAAACAATTGTTCAAAAGTATCATCTCCATTGTTCAAAAAATTCTCAGAATTGGTATTTAAATTTATAAAAAGTTTCACTCCAACTTGATTAACTATATTATACAATTAATTTTAGGCACTCAGTGATATAAAACATAACATATTTAAATAGTTTTACATACATAAATTTATGAATTAACCCGTCATTAGGAATGTTGTTAGATGCCATATAACCGAAACAGTCTCCCTGAAGAGAATAAATGTATCTTTTAACCAAACAACCCGAGCTTTCTCAAGTTCCAATCCAAATCATTTTCTAGCTATCTAATGTGTTTTGTTTGTAAACATAGACAATAGACAAAATTTCTTTATTTGTTGAGTACAAACTAGTACATTAAATAGTGTCAGTCTTACTACTAATTACATAAGGATCCTTATGTTAAAAAAACTAGAGTTCGATAATAACTAAGTTAAATATCAAACACAACAGGTTAGAAATTCTGATAAAGCATAGTGGGGATTTGTCACCAAGAATGTTTTTAGATTCTTCTTAAATTTTTTAATTTCTGGTTCCTTTTTAATATCAATAGGCAAAGCTGTAAAGAATTTACTTCCCATTTGAGAGGGCTTTTTGTTAAAGAAAGCTAAATTGTGTTTAGATATATTGATATCATTTTTCCCCCTTGTGTTATAGGAATGTATATCTGATTTAAAAATTAAATTATTAGGGTTGTTCTTTATGTACAATATACATTCAAATATGTATTGGTCATAAACTGTTAGGATTTCAAGTGAGGTAAAATGCTTTCTTACATGATCATCATGTTTAAGTTTTAACATTATCCTTATAGCTTGTTTTTGTAATAATAGTAATTTTTTCAAGTTATAATTACATGTTCCCCCATACACACACAAACCATAAGCTAAGTGAGCATGAATTTGAGCGTAATAAATAGATTTTAAAGTAGGGAGATTGCATAAAAATGACATATGTTTAAGGGTATACAGTCCTGAGTGTATTTTTGTAAGTATTTTTTTTATATGACCGTTCCAACTTAAATGTTGATCAATCTCTAGACCCAAAAAGTTTGTGTTAACTATATTACTAATATTTGTATCACCTACTTTAATGTTTGGGGAAAAAATTTTTTTGTTCTGTCTCGTTTGAAAAGAAATAAAATTTGTTTTGTCAATGTTTAAATACAATGAATTATTTTGAAAAAATTCTTGAATTTTTGAAAGGTGCATTAGACTTGCAGATTCTATATCACTTTGATTTTTACCTGAAACGATTAAATTTGAATCGTCAGCATAGAGTACAATTTTACTTTTGGTATACGAAATTTTCTCTATTAATGATGGAAATCCCTGTAAATAACAAATAAACAAAAGAGGACCAAGGATGGAACCTTGAGGAAGACCTTGCTTGATACTTAATTTTGTTGAATTGATTTTGACTAATTTTTGGTTTATTGTGGAAGAAATTTCTACGTATTGAAATCTATTATTGAGATAAGATTTTAACCAGTTCAAGGCTGTACCGTGAATACCTAGTGATACCAGTTTTTGTAACAATATATTATGAGAAATAGTATCGAAGGCCTTAGAAAGGTCCATGAAAATACCAATTGGTTTCTCGCCACTATCGATGGCCTCTATTAATGATTCAACAAAAGTAACTAAAGCTGTTACTGTAGATTTTCCTTTTCTAAAACCATTTTGTTCTTTATCAAAAAAGTTATTCTCTTCTAAATATTTAGCTAATCTATTGTGCATGGTTTTTTCAAAGATTTTTGATATTGAAGGAAGTAGAGATATGGGACGATAATTATTTGGGTCTTTTTTACTTCCTTTTTTATGAACTGGTATGACTTTGGAAATTTTAAGTTCTTGAGGGAAGAAAAATCACACATGAACACCCTGTACGTGTGATTTTTCAAGACTCTTCTGCAAAAAACAGGATGTAATAAATACAAGTGAAGCTCCTGTTCCATGACCGAGATCATTAAATCATTTGCTTTATAGTAAATAAATATTCGAATATAGCTGTTTTCTTAAAATTGTTAAATTTTAATTTTTACACGCTTATTACTGCAATAAAAAAAGATATTTTTAGATGCTACATTATTTTAAATCCTGTGTCTAAAATAAATTGTCTGTTTTTTATTGTAAAAAAGATAATTATTGTGTTTAGAATATATTTTAAAAAACCTGTTTAGCTCTAAATAAAACCTTCAGCTATGCTTCAGGGTAAAATAGAATAATAAACATTATACCAGAGTAAGTATTAATTAAACACATTAGGTAACGTAAAATGTTAGATGACGACTAAAACAAACCTATTGACGGGTTGAAACATATCAAACAAACATTTATAATCTTAATATGCCATGATGCCAGGTTTAACTGAAACAACACACCAAACACCAACACTCCCACATAGATTTAACATGCTTGAACCAAATGAAAAGGATGGAGCACCAGATTAACAATGGTAGCAAAGACAACATTAATAAGACAACAATAAAATACAGCTATATTCCATTTAATAAATCTCCCAACTTTACTTTAGTGCGCTTGAGTAAGGTTCTGATGAGCGATGTTGCCAAAAGCAATTTGCGAATGACACTATAATGATATACAGTAGTCCCTCATTAATCCGACACAATTAAGACCAGGTATTTGTTTAATTAGTGAAAAAGCCTGGAGTTCAATTGCAAAACATGCTTAAATTATATAATAGATGTATATTGTAACTAAAAATTCAATTTTTACAATTAAGATGTACAATAGTTTGAAAGTAAGAAAAGTATGGTGCACCAGTTTAAACAGTGTTATATAAAACTGTTGCTTATGCATCAAAACAAGTTAAAAAGCTTACAGCGATTGAAAACATTAATTCTTTAAAACGTTGCAAAAAAATATATAGTTAAAATAAAATATAACTATTGATAAAAATAATAGTAAAAATGATTAAGAGTTGTCTTATGCTGACAGAATATTATCTTAAAAAATGTATTTTTCAATAATATTTCCTATAATTTTTTTAATGCAATGTTTTGCATTATTAATAACATGTCTAAACATAGAAACACTAATATATTTAACTCACTATAAAAATCTTTAAATTATTATACACTATAAAACTAGAAGCCTAATCATATTCATAATGTGATATGAATTGTAAACAGAATGGAATGTTGCCATCAGATGTTTTTATGGGCAGGAAGTGATAAGAAAGGGTCAGGATAAACAAGGGTGGGGCTCAGGCTGCAAGGAAGATCTTCCTCTTTACTGCCTTTGGAATTCTAATGTTATCTGTTCTTTCAAGTGCTGATAGTATTGATAAAGAAATATGCTGAAATAGGCTGTGGGCAGATATTTTCTGATGTGGTTATTTTGTCTGACAAAGTTATTTCTATTTTGTTTATGGTCTCACAAAGTTATTTCGTTTATCTTTTGGTCAGAAATTGTCTTCATTGTTCTGTTTATCAGCACTTTTCACTCCTGAAACATTCCTGATATGAAAGCTATATCCCCCTTTGATTTCCTGGAACCAGAACTGGTTCTTTTATCAATGAACTAGCTGGATTACTGGGAGGGCCTAATTATAGAGGGACTACTGTATAAACAATAAAAAACAAATATGTATGGACAATATAAGCAATTAGAATATCTGTGATCATAAAATGTTTCCTTGGACACGACTCCACATATTCAAAAAAGTAGGTTACCAGGAAGGTGCAGGTAAAGAACTAAAATGTGACAGCCATGCAAGATAGGCTTATATCGTCACGTCAGTTTCAGCAATCGTCCTCGCTGTAGGAGTGCTCCGAAGTCAAGTCGGGAGATTCATTAAATAGACTTTAGTGATGGGAAAGGCTGATCTGAGTCAAATAATTCTTACTAAATAACACATTCATTCAGCTGTTATACTTGGTTTAATTGATAAATTCTCTTGCTTGTTAAGTAGTCGGTTTACATTATTTATGTTCAGCTATAAATAATGTAAACCGATGTATAAGTTTGTTGTTTTACATCATATAACACAAAATTCATTTTCTGTTTTTCTTTCTTTTAATAATAAGCAAATTTTGCCACTCAAGGTAGTTTTCAAATTAGTAATTTATTCTGTGGAAATGAATTGATCAATCTTATAATGAATAAATAATATCGCCAACGCTCTTACCTGTTATGATACATTTTTCGTGTAGTTTAAGATTGCAGAGATAAAAATTAAAAAAAGGCACAAACAAGGCAATAGTTACTGAACATTTGTTATAAAACAAAATCATTTGTTGGCCAACTATCAAGTGAGTCCTTATCCCATCACATTCCATCTATGATAAAAATGACAAAATAAATTAAGAGAAAAAGTGAATACCGGTAACAAATTTATTATTTTTGTCTGATGGTTATTAAATTACGAATCTTGATTATTGATATTAAGCCTAAAAGTGGTGGTCATGTTCATGGGACTAACTGTATCCTTATGGCAAGAGCAACTGCTTATGTACAATATACATTGTTAGGCAAGCTTACATAAAAACCTTGCTTTTAAATTTACAGTTGTAGATTTAATAATTTGCACGTTTTTATAAAACTCTGTTTTTAAAATGGTTTAAACAGAAAGGAGAGTATAGTAACCAAAATTAACAGCAAACAAGAGTCTAGTTGTAAGTATACATGTAATAATAAATAGTCAAATAAATAACAATATCGGTAGTTTAAAAGCTTTACATCATCAAGCTATTTACAATTTTAAAAAAATGGTAACAAGTTGAAAATAAATGACCAACTGGCACTTTTAAGATTAAGGCATACAATCTGCAATAAAAGATACCACCCTGAAAAAAGAAAGAGAAAAACACAGAACAGAACAATTTTCAAATGGATAAATTTGAATGAATCAAACATTTGAAATACACAAAGTGATTACCCAATCCACAACCAATCTGCCAATAAGTAACATTAACATGCACTCTTACCGGGAAATATTAGTATCACATTTAACTTTTTTTTTGTTTCTTTAAGAGTGTAATTATGAGTAATCAACATATAAAGTTTAAGTAGCATCACCATTACACTTGACATGCACGTTTACAGTAAATTGAAACTCATATTTAAGGTATAAATCGAGTGGACAAATTGGTTGGCACATAGAAAAATGGTGGCTATATGTAGTTAAGAGCTTATTACAAAGAACAATCATGCAAAACAACCAATGACTATTCTCTTGATCATTGAAGTCCAGTAATAAATAAATAATGAAACATATATAACTGAAACATTTTAAATAGGAATATGATGACATTACATTAATTTGCAACATCGTATCTTGTGATTTAACTGTAAACACATTTTGATTTAGGAAACAATTTAAAAAGTATCCAACCTTTGGTAATTTCAATATCAAGGAAAATAGTAGAAACTATTTTAGTATTTGATGCCTAAAACTGAAGTTTGAAACTACCAATCTGCTTGTATGAAACAATAAGATGACAGATCAAGAACATGATGAATAAATTGTGAGTTTACAGGTTACCCTAACAAAACTTGTTGGATAGAAGAGTTTGTAACAGCAAATCATGCAAAGGCCTAAGATTAAACAGATTGTCTTCATTAGTCATATTTAGTTTTTACAACTGGACCCATTGATCAACAAAACAGAGCAGATCCCTCCATTGCCGTTCCATGGATAATTAGATGTCAAATAGGACCGGCCTTGCCTCCTTGGCACATTTGATGACTGACTGAATCAGCTTTACGAATCCTGTATCTTTGGGCTTCTCCAAACCCCTCAGT
Source organism: Stictocephala bisonia (assembly GCA_035578905.1). Taxonomy (NCBI): domain Eukaryota; kingdom Metazoa; phylum Arthropoda; class Insecta; order Hemiptera; family Membracidae; genus Stictocephala; species Stictocephala bisonia. Next base: position 7,867 of record JAQJVL010006594.1, on the reverse strand, counting down.
AATCTGTTCTTCATCACTGCCACAAACTCTCTGTTGCTCAACTGCCCATCCACTAAAACAAGTATTATTGTCACAACTTGTTCTTCTAAACTAAATTCCAGTATACCTAAAAAGTTTACAATTATTCAAATATGTTAGATACAAAATAACTAGATTTATAACAAAAAAGCCTTTTTGATTTGCATTACAGCAGATTCTGATAAACCCAAACCACGATAGTAAGGATTACCCGAACAACCTGGCTGGGCAGAAAATACTCAACACGACAGGAACTGAATTATGCATTGATATAAATATGCTTGCAAGGAGAATGGACCTATTCTCACATAAAGTGTTTTGAACAATTGTACTCATAGCTTTCTTTGTGAACTGTGCATTCTAAGCAACAAATAATATCTTGGTAAAGGAACATTATCACAAAAGTAATAATGTCAACATTTCCATTTTTCTCACCGAACAGTTCTTAAACCCAAACACTATTTGGCCTATATTAGTTTGATTGCAGGACTCTATTGTAACACTATTTTAACACGTTTGTAAATTAATATTTTCAAACTTTATCAAAATTAGATTCATTCTAGGACTGCATTATAAGACTTATCAAGCCCTAATCATAGAAGAGTGAAATTACCCAGTATATTGTATTTACCGGGTATTTTAAGGTTGTTTATGTGTATGGGTGGGCAGGTGGGTCAGTACCACTACCAGATTCAGCTGGGCAGTCACAAATTCGTAAACTCCCAGTTATGGTTAAACAATTAAAACAAAACTAATGGTATTCGTTTTGAATGCAATGCATTTTTACACTAAATGCTTGAGCAAGGTGAAGATGAGAGCATCAGTAGGTCCTTTTTGAAAACAATGCAAGTAATGCCCAGAATAGGTAATTGACAAATTACAACAACAATATGACTTTGACATTGCAAATTTATGAAATTCCTCTCAATTACAATAGCTATGTCCACAATTGTGCACTTTCACATTCAATGTTCCTTTCAGCATTCAATTCCACAAGCGTCAATGCATGCCTTAATAGTAAGATGTAATCAATTTGGATGAATAATTATTTTCAATAATTGTAATAAATTTATATTCAAGATTCAAATATTCTTTATTTTAACAGTTCAGGACTGTATAATAGTGACATTACAGTTTATACACATACAAATTACAAAAAAATCAACTTAAGACATGTGCGTACGTCAATGAATAATAAAAAATTAAATACAAATGATACTAGTGAACTTACATACAAAACAAGCAAACTAGTTGTCTTACATACTGTTTAAAAATATTGTCAGAAAGAAACTCCCTGACACTGTAAGAGAAACTCTCTTGTAGAAGTAATTTTAACTTCCTGGAAAAAGTCTGGAATCAGTCCTCCTCTTATTTTGTCTGGAACAGGTCTAAAGAGTCTAGCACCATAATAAGGCGGGGTTGAAAAAAATGTCGTTTTATGAGGTGGTGGTGAGAGATGATTGTGAGAACAAAAATTATAATTATGAGAAAACTGGTGGTAAAAATGAGGGCGATTTCTATGAGTAAAAAAGATAACAAAATATAAATAAAGAGATGGAAAAGTTAATATGTTACTGCACAAGAATGTTTTCCTGCAAGAAGTTCTAATAGATTTTTTAAATAATTTTCTTACAACTCACTTTGGTAGCCTAAAAATAAAGTTTGTTTACACGCTCCTGGCGACTGCATAAATCAAAAGTGGGTATATTATGCCAAAATGCTGTCAATTAGCCATTTGTATCACTTTCTTTAAGTGAGTCTCTCTCTACTCACCTGGAGAAAGTGCCAGTGGTACTAAACATTTGTGATTATATCATTCTTTTGTGTATATGTTACTACTACTCTGGTGTTAGTGAACTTGTCTTCTAAGGTAAGTTTGGCTGATGTCCTATCTCTCCAATATACTAATTCCTGGCCTAGTACCCTTTTACCTAACCCATTTGTATCACAACATTTGTTGAAGCAACTTATATCAACAATTCTTGAGGTTCTTAAAGCAATATTCAAATGGTCAGACATTTCATCAAAGTGAAGTACATTTCAGCCTTCTGAACAAAAATATAAAATGACAGAATTTATGGAATGAAAACTAATTACATACCTGCAGTTTCATTAAATATACCTGACTTGCCACGTTCAAATTAAGTGTAAATTTACATCAAATTTATGGTGAAACAACTATTCCATAAGACCAGTAGTCTTCTTTGATGGATTCGAGTGTTAGTTTGCTGGTAATAATGTCACAACACACTAAAATGTGAACAAGTCAGTGGGAAAGGTACTGCTTGTTGATAAGTCAGAGTGCACCAACAGTGGTGGAACTCAATGCGCTGTACTGTGCACTATGGAAAATGCTATTTTGATCACTAAACGGGCATGCCTAATAAAGCATGCTTCCCGGTGAGAAGGCATGTGTAGAGGCATAGGCTTGCAAAAAGGCACAAGTATGGACATAGCTAATTGTTTATAGAATCAAATAAATTTATTGATTGTTTACAAATTGATAGAGAACTTAATTCATAAGCATAAATATATTAAGTAAAAAAATAGATATATATATTTACACACCTACCATATGGTTCCAATGCCAAAATGAAAAGATGGGAGAAAGAAGAATTGAAAACCAGATTGGAAATTGTAAATAAAAAAAGTCAGGTACAAAGTATTTATGTCAGTATTTGAATAATAATCTTGTATTCAATCAAAGTGCTGTGGGATCACTGAGATAAATCCCAAGTTTCACAACCACCTAACACCTGCTCCTATGCTTAAATAAAGACTGTATAATGCCCCCTGTGATCTATAGTTTGAATTTCAACTCTACAATCACATGACAGTTCATTTCTCACTCCCCACTTATATTTCCAGAAGCTGCATCTTCCCACAGCTGAGGTATAGTAAAATAACTTTATTGATTTTTTAATAATTGATAAAGAAATTATTCACAGTTATGAATAGGAAGTCACGTTAAGTCGTTTGTCCCCAGGTTAAATATTAGAGAGGGCCTAACTTCGCCCAATAAAATAAAACATACTTTAACGATAAATCTTTTATAAAGTAAAGCTCTTTTCATAACATAAACAACATTACCATAATAGTTTTAGTGAATTGTCACAATCAGTTTGGATTAAATTGGTCCAATAATAAAGTTGGAGCCGAAAAAGCATGAAATTTGTCTCAATCAGAATTATTGCACTTGGGAGTTTAAAGCTGAGTGTACAAAAAAGAGTGGCTATTTTTTTCATGAAATTTGTTAATTTGTCTAAATGAGTAGAATAACATATACATGTTTAATTTTGTACAATTTTATATTCATCATACTGTCTCTTTAAGCCGTCGTATGATTTTGTAATATACTCACTTCTTCCCAAATATTTCTTCTGATTTTCAATATTTCCTATTAAAGTAAGCCCTGCCAAATCCCTCTAATAAATTTATTTGTAATGAAAACAATACCAAATTAAGGTAAAAAAACATTATTTTTAAACTTACTATTTTCGTCAAAGATTGTAAAGACCACATTGATTACATGGTCACTGAGATCAACATGAGCTACAGTCTTCGCCACATGCTTCAGAGTCGCTGGAACATAATTGACAGAAACATATTAATTGATTAAGAACGATTTATAAAATGAGGTAAGAAAGCAGTTAAAAGGGTATACAAATTGCGGTGCAGGAAAATAAGTAAATTTACCGAGTGGCATCTTTAAAATTGATTTGCTAGATAACCCTGAGGCAGCAATTTTCCCCCCAAATATTTTATAAACATAGTTTATTAATACAAAAATAATTACATAATGTATTGCCTCCGGACCACTATCTAATTATACTAGAGGTTTATATTACCTTAAATTCCGTCAAGTGGCTTAAGACGACGGTCGCCATCTGACGACGTCTTAGGCCACTTGACGGAATTTAAGGTAATACAGGGTGGCGCAAAAAGAACGCATGGATTTGAGTAACGTAGTACCAGTGGAGGGGAGCGGTCAGTGACCGCCGAGCGACGCCATTCTGTTGGTTGAAGCGTCCAGTTTTAGTAGCAATGGAGCAGTGTAACGTGCAGCATCGCGTGTTCGCTGTTGAACACTATTTCAAATCAAATGAATCTGTCATCACCGTTCAACGAAAATTTCGTTTACAGTTTAATGTCGCGTGTAATGGTTCGGTACCTGATCGCAACTCGATACTTCGTTGGGTTAACTCGTTTCGTACAACAGGATCAGTGTTGAAGAGTAAATCGACTGGTCGCCCTCGTAGGGCGCGAACTCCGCAAAATGTTGAAAGTGTCAGCCTCAGTTCTTGAAAGTCCTCACCGCTCGACTAGACGGCGTGCTCCGACCTTGGGGATATCACGTCGATCGCTACAGCGCATCCTGACATGTGAGTTACAATTCCACCCTTACAAGATAATGATTGTTCAGAAGCTCCATGAACGTGATTTTCACGAACGAAGAGTTTTTTGCGAGAGAATGCTTGATGTCGTTGGAAATGACAATAATGTTGTAATGCTGAGTGATGAAGCTCATTTCCACTTGAATGGCTCAGTAAACAAGCAGAATTGCCGCTATTGGGCAGCTCACAACCCACAGGAAATGTATCAAAAACCACTGCATTGTCCTAAAGTTACAGTATGGTGTGGGGTCTCTAAAATTGGCATCATTGGACCTTATTTTTTTTGAAGAGCGTGACCAAACAGTCACTGTTAATTCTAAACGATATGTGACAATGCTACGCACATTTTTGCAGCCAAATCATGAATCTTTGGGGCTCGATATGGAACAAACATGGTTTCAACAGGATGGAGCCACAGCCCACACGAGTAATCAATCTATGGCTGTCGTTCGAGGAATGTTTCCTAGTCACGTGATTTCACGTTTCGGCGATCTCCATTGGCCTGCACGTTCGCCAGATTTGACTCCTTGCGACTTCTTTTTATGGGGACACCTGAAATTCAAAGTTTATCGTCGTAAACCTCGGTCACTTGAAGAATTGAAGGCTGCAATAAGTGAAGAAATTGCCGCTGTATCACAGGACACTTTGAACAAAGTTATGGAAAACTTTGAAGAGAGACTTGCAATGTGTATTCATGCAGAAGGACACCATCTTTCTGATGTTATTTTTAAAAATTAGTTAATTGTCTTATAATTATTAACACCCAACTCTCAAATTGGGTCGTTTGATGATTGTTTTGGTGTAATTAAAATTTTGGTGTGATTAAAATTAACCAACTTATAGCCGTTTAAAATCCATGCGTTCTTTTTGCGCCACCCTGTATAAACCTCTAATATAAAAATAATTAGTATAGTGGCATGTAAAATTTATTTATAGGTTTTCTTTCTTAGAGAGTGAAATAAAAATATTTATATACAAAACCCTTTAATTGTGTTTAACACTTTATAATGAACCAGTCTTTAACATTTCATCAATTTAAGTCCATAAATAAATCAGAAAATTCATTCTTATGGTTTGAAAATTGTATCATTCGTTGGTTGAAATTTGCTGGAGATTCTCAATACCTTGTGTTTAAATTCTAACAACCTTTCGGGTGACAGAAACTTAAATAAAAACCTTAATCAAGTAAAAAAAATAAAAGTACTTTAAAATATTATAGCTTTGACTATCTGAACTTTTTCTATGAAAGACATCACTGAAATATGTACAACCATTCTGCATATTTTCATAATAAACTGCTTTTTAACTTTATTCATCAGCTTTTCATGTTGCATCTGCTCACCCTCCTTGATAATATTTTTTTTTTTTAATAAAAGGAGAGGCTGATCTCCTTCTTAATCTTACTCTGTCCATTCCTCATTGACTACTGATCTGTGCGAGGAACTTATTCAGACAGAGTAAGAAGGCGAACCAATACAGTAGATGTTACTGATATTTACTGATTATATTACTGATAAATCTTTTAGTTTAGGCCGGATTCGATTCTGCGCTATCACTAACCCAAGCTCAAAGTCCTGACGCCTTAGACCGCTCGGCCACCAACTCGCCCAGACTTGGTAACTAATTCTCTCTTTACACTCATGAAGACTGACATGATAGAAATAATACTGGTTTAGTTTACCTTTTTCTGTCGTAACAGTTCTTCAATTAGATTACTGTAATTGACACCAACTCTATCGCCGGCCGGTGCTATACTCATGTTTTAATATATTTAAATGTTTTATAATTTTAGTGTTTTAATCTTTTAATCTTTTAAACAGTGACATTTTTGGAAGCCTGATGATGAAGCTTTAATGCTTTGAAATGTACATAGCAGTAATATAATTGAAGAACTGTTACGACTGAAAAAAGTAAACTAAACCAGTATTATTTCTATAATATAACAGTTCTGGAGGCTAATAAAACAAAATGACATGATAGCTTTGGGACCCTAACTTTTTGAGGATAGGTTGTTATATAACGAGACAATCCAACAAGTGATCATAAATTTCTACTTTTGTCATTTAACTATGACCTGTTTTAGCTTCTAGTTGAATTTTTAAAATTTTTAATGATCTGTCTTGAACTACTTTCTTCCTTAAACTTGCCATTGCCACTGTTCCCCTAAAGTTTTCTAAACATATATATATATATATATTTGTGATGTGTTATTGCAGAAAAGAGGATGTGGCATTATGTTACATAACTATTAGTTACAAACTACAGCTTAATTCCCTATTACCAGAAATGGAAATACGTGACAAGACAATACACAAAATGTATTGTACATTGCATTTGTTATACATTACATAAGTAATTGACAATCAGACACATTGTCAAATGACATCATAATTACAAAAGATTTGATTGGCGTTTCTCTAAACAAAAATGCCAGACATAATTTAACAATAATTGGTAATGAGTTCTTCAAATTAGTTGGTAAATTTCCCCCTTTTATACCTCTATTATACCTTTTTTTGATCTTAGGTAACAATTGGGACTTAACAACTATAACTATACAAAGAAACCCTTATCAAATTGATATGTGAAGCTGTTTTTTGTCAACACAAATCCTCCCTTATTTCTTGAGCAATTTAAACGGTCGAGGGGTCAACAAAGTGTTCCTCTGTTCTTACTTGTGCATTAAGGTCTTAATTTTTCAATATTTTCACTATGAGGGTATGGGAGGCCCTCAATGTAAATTTTTCAGCCATAAGAATAACATGGAGAGAGAAATTTCATGTTATTCCATGAAAAAAAAAAAAAAAACAATGAATCGAAAAGCAACAGTTGTTCAAATGTAAATAATGATTTCCAAACAAGTTTTAACAAATGCTGGAATGTAAACAATGGGGTTTGTAATATTGAGGTTAGATATCTGATTAACATCTTTCATAAAATTAAACTAGGGATGATTGTAAGCTAGGTTTTATTCACATTCTAATTTAGGGTTTCGATCTACTGGTCTTGAAGGTTAATCTAATGGTAATCTAATGCAGTTATTTTATTTATTTGACTGCAAAAAAAAAAAAAAAAATAAAAAAAAATAAATGAAGCTGTAGAAAAAAAAAAATGAAATGAACACGTTTTAAATAGGCTAAGTAATATGATTGGGTGTTTATACTAGAGTTTGTTCATATTCAACCAGCGGCTCTAGGTCAGGACATGTTATACCCTCTACCACCGCCAAGCACTCCCCTGCCACACCATTCCTCACTATCCGAGTGTAACAACAGTTCTAAAAAGTAGAGAAATCACAGAATTTACATAAAAATCCTAATTATTACATAAATATACATAACACTGTCAAATTTTGTGAGAATCGGTTCAGAAATAAGTGAGTTGGAAATGTCAATACTATACCAAGTAGACATACAATATTTGATTGCACAAAATAATAAAGCATAAACCTAGAT